>WOVY01013528.1:0-45164 GCA_013436015.1 Rhipicephalus annulatus
ACTTTGAATGCGCTTCTATAAAATCTACAAAGTTATTTTCCGCATGTTTCGGCCTAAGGGCACGTTTATTCATATATATTGTAGTGAAGAGGAATGCCCACTACTGCAGCGACATCGACACGTGGGCGCGAGACACGAGCTAGGACTGCCTGATTGCTGCTGCGACGCTGCCCGTATACTCGGCCTGCTCTTGCTGCTTCGATACCGACGCCGCTACCGCTGTTTACCTTGCATTTACATTATATTTTGGTGGAGAGTGCTGCGGTCTTCCCCAGTCCTGGAACTGCGTAGCCGAAAGCTGCCGTCCGTCATGCCTGACAACGCTGTCTTCACACCCCCACCGGCCTCGCCACGCAGGAGCTGTCCCGGTGCCCAGCTCTGCGAGAACCAGACATCTTCAGCGGCACCGATGAGAAAGACGTTGAGGATTGGCTGGAATCGTATGAACGAGCCAGCGCTACTAACAATGGGACGATCCCACAAAGCTTGGCACCGTGATGTTTTATTTAACGGATGTTGCCAAGCTGTGGTACAGAAACCATGAGGCGGATATCCCCACCTGGACTACCTTCAAAACCTGCATTGTAGATGTTTTCGGACGCCCTGGTGTGCGCAAACTTCGCGCAGAACAACGCCTACGAGGCCGGTCCCAACAAACTGGTGAGACATTCACCAGCTACATAGAGGACATCCTTGACCTCTGCCGCGCGTGTCGACCGGTCGATGGCAGAAACTGACAAGGTGCGACATATCATGAAAGGCATTTCCGATGACGCCTTTCAAATGCTGCTCTCCAAGAACCCTGTCACTGTCTCTGAGGTCATTGAGTTGTGTCAGAGTTTCGACGAGCTGCGACGACAGCGTCTTCTCACTCGACGCCCTGACGTCCCGGATGACACCCTCTCCAGCCTGACCACCACGTCTGACCTTCAGTCACTGCTATCGCAGATTAAGGAGTTTGTTCGTGCTGAGGTCGCTCGTCAGCTATCGCTGCTATCAACAACCGGCCAACCAGCGTCACCTCTGCCAGCAAACATTCGCCAGGTCATCCAGGAGCAAGTTTGCGCGGGCTCTGCCATCTGCCCGTGACACTTCACCCTTGCCGAGCCCTGTTGCCTGTGCCGAGGTAAATGCACCTCTAAGCTATGCTGAAGTAGCGGCTCGACCACCTCTTCAGACTTTTACGTCGCTTTCCTCAGCCGGGCCGCTCCAACCCACTCCTCGGTTCGCTCAGCCAAGGTCCGTCCAGAGTAGTGGACAATGGCGTACACTCGACAATCGCCCAATATGCTTTGCCTGTGGGCTACCTGGCCACATAGCGCGATATTGCCGTCGGCGCGTTCCTGTCTACCGAACAGAGCTACGACCAGACCTTCGAACCTGCCCTTTATGTGCCACCGCGCCGTTCGTTCACAGGCTCTCAGCCACCCGACCAGATGTCATCGTACGCCGACCACCGCCCTCCTGTTAACCGCCGCTCGCCATCACCTCGACGCCGCTCGCCATCGCCGATGCGTCGTCGTCCTTCATCGCCGGAGCGGGAAAACTAATTGCCCGCAGTTCCAGAGGCAGGAACTGCGTCGCCAGCGGAAAGACCAAGGCCTCTCACTTCACCAACGAATGTTCTGGACGTACATGTGGACGGCGTCGCTGCACTCGCTCTTGTCGACACTGGTGCCGCAGTTTCAGTGATAAGTGCTAGACTCTGCCGCTTGCTGAAAAAAGTTATGACGCCACTAGCTAGTATATCACTTCGTACAGCCAGTGCAGATCACGTCACACCAACCGCTTGCTTTTACTGCTCGCATCGCGATTGATGGCCTCATTTATGTCGTTGAATTGCTAGTGTTGGATTCCTGTTCCCATGACCTCATTTTGGGCTGGGATTTTCTCTCCGCTAATAACGGCCGTCATCGATTGCTCGCGCGCCTGAGGTGGCAATTTGAAGTGTTTGACGACGCTCCATTATATGATGCTCATGAAACCGGGGACAAACTATTTGTTGCTGAAGACGTCATCATACCGCCGCACTCTTTTGCCCTTACCATGGTGTCTTGCAACTCTCTCGCCGAGTCTAGTGCCCTTTTCACGCCATCTGCTCTTTTCGTTCGTTCGCAAGTGTTCGCTGCTACCTTATGCCCTTCTAGAACTTCATGACGGCGTCAGCAGACTACTCATCTCGAACCTGTTGTCATGTCCTATAACACTACTTCGGGGTGAGTGCGTCGGGCGTGTTTACAGTCTCGACCCTTCTGCAATTATCGACATGCCGGCTGGTCCTTCCGCCGAACACGAAGTCCGCCGGAGTGACCTGTGCCTCTTCGTCCGCAGACTACTAGGCCGGACGTACTGAGCAGCTCCATCGCCGACACGATTAACCGTTTCGCAACGTGCTCAGCTTCTACGACTACTGAACAAGTTCCGTTATTCCTTCGACTGCCAGCATACTTCCCCTAGGGCCGCACGTCAGCCGTGGTGTCACCGCATCAACACGGGTACCAATGCGCCATTGCGTCAAAGACCCTATCGCGTGTCCGCAGCCGAGCGCCAGGTTATCGATGACCAAGTAGCTGACATGCTCAAGCGTGGCGTCATCCAGCCTTCGAACAGCCCCTGGGCATCTCCAGTCGTTCTCGTTAAGAAGAAGGACGGGTCAATTCGCTTCTGTGTTGACTACCGTCGTCTTAACAAAATAACTCAAAAGGACGTTTACCCGTTACCGAGAATCGACGATGCCCTTGACTGTCTCCAAGCTGCGGAGTTCTTCTCTTCTATTGACTTACGGAGTGGCTACTGGCAAGTCCCTCTGGCACCTGAAGATCAGCCTAAAACGGCCTTTGTCACACGTGATGGCCTATACGAATTCTGTGTCATGCCTTTTGGTCTTTGCAACGCACCCGCAAGATTCGAGCGGATCATGGACAATCTTTTGCGTGGCCTGAAGTGGAAAACATGCCTGTGCTACTTGGATGACGTGATTATATTTTCCCCAGATTTTCCAACGCATCTCCGCAGGCTAGATGAAGTGCTGCAGTGCCTAACTGACGCCGGCCTTCAGCTCAACCTTAAGAAATGCCGCTTCGGCGCAAGTCAGCTCACCATCCTCGGTCATGTTGTATCTAAAGAGGGTATTCTTCCTGACACAGCCAAGCTTCGGGCAGTTGCAGAGTTCCCTAAACCTGCGTCTCTGAAGGATCTGCGCAGCTTTCTTGGCCTCTGCTCGTATTTCCGCCGCTTATTCGGAATTTTGCTATGATCACCGCCCCCTTGACTGAACTTCTGCGCAGTAACTCGAAAAGTTACGCTTGGTCACCCGCCTGTGACGATGCTTTCGAAAAGTTGCGCCATCTGTTAACCTCGCCACCAATCTTGCGTCATTTCGACCCGACTGCTCCGACGGATGGTACACACCAATGCCAGCGGTGTTGGACTCGGCGCCGTGCTCGCGCAGCGTAAATCGGGATTCCATGAGTACGTAGTCGCATACGCAAGCCGTACCCTTACAAAGCGGAGAAGAACTATTCTGGACAGAGAAGGAGTGTCTGGCAATTATATGGGCTCTAGGTAAATTTAGACCGTACCTATATGGTCGCCCTTTCGACGTAGTCACCGATCATCATGCGCTTTGTTGTTATCCACGTTGAAGGACCCCTCCGGCCGTTTAGCTCGCTGGGCTTTGCGGTTGCAAGAGTTCGACATGCGTGTTGTCTACAGGTCTGGCCGACGTCACACTGATGCCGACGCTTTATCACGCTCGCCTATGTCCGCTGAAAGCTCTGCATGTTTATCTGCCGTGGACGAAATGGTTGCGTTCCCAGATAACTGTGACATGGCGTCTGAGCAACGCAAGGATGACTGGATCAGCTCTGTTCTGCGATTCCTTTCAGATCCGTCGACTTCTTCATCTTCTCGAACGTTGCGCCGTCAAGCGGCTCACTTTGAGGTCCGCGATGGCCTCCTTTATCGCAGGAATTACAAGTCTGAGGGCCGAAAGTGGCTACTTGTCATACCTCGCCATCTTCGTGCTGCAATATGTTCAGCTTTCCACGCTGACCCTCAGTGCGCACATGCGGGCATCTTCAAAACATACGCTCGCATTTCCTCCCGGTTTTATTGGCGAGGCATGTACACCTTTTTTGCGCAAGTACATTCAGTCATGCCCACAGTGCCAACGACGGAAAGCTCTGCCTCATCATACCTCTAGTCCGATCCAGCCAATTCCTTGCCCAGCCAGGCCTTTTGACCGCATTGGGATCGATCTGTACGGGCCTCTTCCATTCACGGCTTCCGGAAACCGTTGGATTGTTGTCGCTGTCGACTATCTGACGCGATACGCAGAAACAGCCGCTTTGCCTGCTGCCACAGCACGCGACGTATCTTCTTTTCTCTTGCGGCACTTCATTCTCCGTCACGGCGCACCGCGCGAACTTCTCAGCGACAGAGGACGTGTGTTCCTCTCTTAAGTCATCAACGCACTCCTCGCCGAATGCCGTATTATTCACCGGACTACCACCGCCTACCATCCGCAGACGAATGGATTGACGGAAAGATTCAACCGTACCCTAGGAGACATGATATCAAGTATGTTGCCTCAGACCACTCCGACTGTGACCTCATTCTGCCTTTTGTGACATACGCCTACAATACTGCTCAACAGGCGAACTACGGGCTTTTCAACCATTTTTCCTGTTATATGGACGAGACCCTTCCACCCACGCTAGATACCATTCTGCCCTATCACCCCGATTCCTCCGAGTCTACGCCCATCTCTGAAGCTGCCCGCCGCGCCGAGGAATGCCGTAAGCTCGCCAGTCGTTCACAACCATCGACCAATGGAGACAAAAATCTGCAAGGTAAACAGTGGTAGCGGCGTCGGTATCGAAGCAGCAAGAGCAGGCCGAGTATACGGGCAGCGTCGCAGCAGCAATCAGCAGTCCTAGCTCGTGTCTCGCGCCCCAGGTGTCGATGTCGCTGCAGTAGTGGGCATTCCTCTTCACTACAATATATATATAGATATATATATATATATATATATATATATTATATATATATTATCAAAACCGGCTTTTTAAAGATTTTTATCAAGGCTGAAGCTTCGCTTTTGAATTCAGTTTGCGGTGCGATGATCAGGATTGCCTGTTTGGAACGGTAAGGTTCAAAGTATTGCTTTTGTTCAACTAAATACCTGAAAAGAAAACACAAGGACCTGAAGTCACCTTTTCTGTGCACTCATTAAAAACATTCCTATACGTATTCACAGGAACACAGTCCCTCGTCAAACATTAGTTCATATGTCTAGAAGCTTTTGATTATTACAGCGGCTACATTTTGGACTTACTGATTGGAATGAATGGCTGTTGATGTGACGAGTGTGCTACGATTGTCCTGTGTGTAAATAGTTTTGTGCTATAAAGCTTGTATTTATGGAGTACCAAGCTGTGCTCTGTGGGTACTCTGCAAGAAGTCCTCACATACTTGCGCATCAACATCATGTTCTCCGCAAACACGATCGGAAAACTTGAATCATCGGGAGAAACTCTGCGAACAATGCCCGATTTTTCTATTCACAACAAAGAATCATCATCATTCTTTAAGGACCAGTCGCTTAGCAGGCACGTGCAAAACTTCACTCGATATAAAAAAACGATTTCTGTTTTGAAGAAGTTTCAGGAGTGCTTTCTTCTTAAAATATCAGAATCACAGTGTTGGTTCAGCCGTCGAATGTTTCCGAATGCAACTACATCCCAATAGAACCACCTGACGTTACGTGTTGCTTTTCAGCGGAAGAGTTCATTCGCAGACACGGGAAGCACAATTTCGTATTGAGCAATGATGGCATATGATAATTATCTCCGACTTTAGCAGTGGTTGTCGGAGTAAGTTTTTCGTGTTCTCTGAGCATATTACGTCAAACATGTTGATTTCAAGGGGATGGAAGTGTAACTTTCCGTGTGGGGTTGCCTTGTCTTCAAATTGGGATAATGTTATTTGCACACAAAAAATGCCACGCTTTCACGTAAAAGACCTTATGCAAGGATGCGTATTTTTACCAAATTGTTGTCTCCTTTGTGTTCGGCAAAGATTCTAAAATTAATGGTTTTTTATTAGCCACCACAATACTGAAAACAGAAATGTGTGACAAGTAAAGAAACGTAAATCTTCACAGTTTCATTACAATTACATCTACTAAAATCCCCTACAGTTCTCTTTTCACCTTTGTATTTCAGCTATTTCACACCAACCTTCCCAACATTGCCCCTCGACCATCTGCAATTTGCTTGAGAAAATTGAGAGATTTTTATCTGAAAAGATTATCTTCCGGCAAATTTTTTTGGGGAAAAACGTTTAGCAAAGTATTGACCATGTAGTGTACTAGAAGCCCAACAATAACTCAGAAAACAAAGCATTTCAGAAATGTTGAGTAATATTCAGGATAATACACAATTAATTTCTCTACAACAATCATAAGCTCAACACCTAAAACTTGTGTCTTTAATTTAACGCTTCTGTATGTTTGTTGTAGGGGTTTAAGTGTCTGAAGTACGTTCCACATAGGCACCTTTTTGCAAAGAGTGCTTTTGGAGAATTCGTGAAAGATATTAGGGGCGAAGCTCCTTAGGGCGTGGGCTGTGCGTCCCCTGTAGCCTGTATGTAGCCACCTCTAGTTTAGTTCTTGCAGTGTTCACTAGATGGCGGTACCGTCCCCAGTATCTAGCCACCTCTAGTTTAGTTCTTGCAGTGTTCACTAGATGGCGGTACCGTCTCCTGTATGTAGCCACCTCTCGTTTAGTTCTTGTAGTGTTTACTAGATGGTGGTACTTGTAGCTGATGATGAAAAGATGCAAGATGTTATAAACTAGAAAGCGGTACTTGTAGTTGATGAAAGACGCGAGATCTTATAAAATAGGAATGATGTCACATATGGCGCGTGTCATTGGTTGAAGGCAATCGTTCGATTTAGTGCGGCGACGTACGCTAGGGGGAGCGATGTAATAAAATCGAGTGGGCAAAATGTACAGAGGATTCATGGTTTACAAGGTTTACCTCCGGAGCTTCGCCCACTCATCATCATTCACTTCGTGGATAAGGCGGAATTTTTTTGAGCCGCATCTAGCGTGAAACTGTGCGTACAGTCAGCGAAAATCATTGAAAAAAATAAAGGTTTAGACAATTTCCAGCCGTACTTTGAATGTATAGTTAAAACCAAGTTAATAAAAAGCTTGTATATTAGTGATGTTCTTCTTTTACAAAATGCGAAATCATCCTGAACTTCTTTGTCCTGAGCAACAAAAAATTTTAGACACTGTGTCTGCAAGCAGACACAAACAAAACAGGAAAGTTATTTTACAACATGTATTTTGAGCACGCAAATGACCTCCAAAAAGAACCCGTGTTCTAGCAGAAAAAAAAACACAGAACGTGAGCATCGGTTGCTTGATCTGCATAAGCCTGTATTATAGCGTTCTATGAAAATGACAGGCTTACTTTCTGTGCAATATGCTGCTGATGACTGCACATGATATTTTTAGTTTATCAGAAAAGAGAAAGCAACACTAGAGCGCAATGTAGAATGTTCAACACCACAGAGAAGTTTCTTGTATGATTAAAGTAAATGTAGGGAATGAACCGTTTTACTATCCAACGATGAGTGGTTTATCTCATTCACCCACTGAGCATTGTTCTCACAGATAAGTGGAGTTTGCCTGCAAATGAAGTAAAGTCATTCATCAGTTGATGTAATGTGAGATTCTTCAGCCTAGAGTGACAGTCGCTACAAGTTGCCTTTTCTGCGTGGCTGTTCACAAGACTGTAATAGCTTGGACGTAGCAGACAGGTCCAGAACACCAAAGCTTTTGTATCTGCATCAATCTGTTCGAGCTTTATATGTCCTAGTCACAATGACGTAACGAAATACCGAGACTCTGGACAGCGTTTTAAATGGTTCGCTACGCCATAACAATAATTCCGCTTAATCTAAAATGAACAAGAAAAGATGGAAAAACAAAAGAAATAAGAATGCTTAAACCAGTTCGGGTATCAACCATTCAGTGAACTTCACTTCAAAGGCACTGTAGATCAATCTGCACCTGTGGTATCCAGATGAGGACCACTCGGTGGAGAATGGTGTCGGAAAATAGGCCGAAGAGTTGTGCTGAGAACCCTCGAAGTTGCTCCTGCGGGGCGCTAAGATAGTGATGGTGGTGAACCAACGCGTGAAGGCGTCTGTGGCTTAAGAATCGGCTTTGCCGCCATGTCTCGCAGTGGCATGGTTGTAGGCGTAATGGGTGTCTCCATCGAAAGGCCAGTGGACGGTGGATCAGCAGCAGGAGTGGGCACTCGCAGACCTGCTTCCGGGCAAGCGGATGGGCGCATCTGATGAACGTAGACGAATCGCAATTTTTCAACCACATGAACAAGATAGGTTACGGGCATATGCACTTGCGTCACTACTCCCTCTTCCCAAGAAGGAATCTCGCTACGCACACATCCACCAACTCTCTCCCCCCCATCACAAACACACGTTCACCACCTCTTTGGTGTTTCTTTCTCACTTTACCGTTTGACTTGTTTGCGCAACATATCGCTCACGAATGCTGATTTCTGGACGGGGAACTTCACTCTAGGCTGCTGCTTCAGGAAGTGTTCTGCGGGCGTCTTACCTGTTAGCGTTTGCCGTGTATTTCGGTAGGATCTAAGAAGATTATCTAATCCCTCATGCAGCGATTATTGTTCCCTAGTTTCAGAATGAGTATGTGCCTGTTGCAGTAGCACTTGTTCAGTACTTTGTACTGATGTTTTGCAGCCTCAGTAAAACTTGCGTGGTAGGGCGGTGTCCTTGTGTGTTTTATAATATTCTTTGCCAGAAAATCAGCGAGCTAGTGTGAAGTATATTGTTGCCCAGTATTTTTAATACTTTCTTCCGACAGGTCATATGCCAAAAATACACTGCATAGCCTGCATAATGTTTTGTGAAACAGTCATTTAAGCCATGATCCAAGCTTCAACCAAACCAAAACCAGAAAGTTATGTTGGTTTTGTGATGCGGAGTCTACATGAAGTCCTCGCCAACGCACTGCAAGATATGTTCAGGGCTGTAGAGGAGCAAATTTATTAGATTTGCGTGCACGCTAGCACTCTGCATTGTCGGACATACTCTTCAATACATTTGTCAACCCCCGACACAAAGAAAAACCTCTGAGCATTGTCACTCTGCTGGTGTCAGGATGATCCTCGTGCAATAGGGCTAGTACCAACAACCTCAACTGTTCTGGTAAAATTACTCGTGAACCCAGGTCGCACAGTCTTGCTCAATCGAGTACTGAAAACGCTGTACGTAATACGGTTGTAGATGTTCTGGTACGTCTGCAGAGAAAGTGTACTCACGACCAGTTCAAAGTATAGTCCCTCTGGCTGTTGCTCTAGCCAAATTCTGCGCCGTAAGTGGCATGCTCTCAAAAACAGATAAACAATCAGCTTTGTCTTTTGATTCGCAGCTTAAGGGTGGTCTTGACAGTGCATGAGCCACTGTGGTTTCGTTGCCATTATATTATTTTAAGTTCAGCTGGTGGGCAACCAGTATTAACGACCACATTTCTAGTCTAGCCACAGCTAGGGTTGGTTAATATTGACCAAGAATACGAAGAAATGTCTGATGACCAGTAGAGATTACAAATTGGCGATCAAGGAGAAACTTATGAACTTTCCCTCCCCCCTCAAAAAAAGCACAAGCAATCCCCTTTCCCACTGAGTATAATTTCGCGATCATGGTGTCAAGTGTGTGAGGCGCAAGCAAGAGACCGTTCTTGGCACTCTGGAATAATATTGTTGCGAATGTATTTACTATTTTACAGTAGAAAATAAGTCCACCAATAAATATGGCAGCCGTTGTGTATTTTCGAACGCCAAACACGTCGTCGTCCTCTTCTTCGCACTACCCTGCATAGAGATAGCCAAAATAAGCCGCAAACCCACAACATCGACCTCCGGTGGCAAACGCGCCGACCTGGCGCTTGTTAGCAAGTGTTCGATGAGGGGTACGGATTCGGGCAAGTGACGTGGACGATGTCGGAAGATGTGGAGGGCATGAAATGGTTTAGATGGGCTATAATATAGGTAGCATCAGTTACCTGCAGTAGCACACGGTAAAGTCTGAAATACTTGGGTAAAAGTTTTTTGGCCAGGCCAACATGCCGTGACGAAGTCTACAGAAGAATTATGTCACCCACATTAAAGTGGACGTTCCAATGTAGGCTGTCATAGCTAAGCTTCTGGCGGAGCTGTGAGTCTGAAAGTCATTGATGAGCAATCCGACGAGCTTTGCTGTGCGGACAGTGCGGTGAGCATATGCTGTGGATAGGTCAGCAGGGTTGACTAAAATCGTGCCGAATGACAATGTAGGTTCTCTTTCATTCAAAAGGTAAAAGGGAGAATATCCAGCAGTGTCGTGGCGTGAGCTATTGTAAGCGAAAGTGACAAAGGTTAGCACGATGTCCCAGTCCCGATGATCAGTCAACACGTACATGACTAGCATGTCAGTGAGCGTAGGATTCAGACATTCTATCAGGCCGTTCGTTTCAGGATGATAGGCCGTCGTAAGCTTGTGCTTGGTTGCACAAAAACGAATTAGGTCATCTATTATTGTAGATAAAATGTAGTGAGCGTGGTTGGTGACCAGTTGACGAGGAGCGCCGTGATGTAAGATGACGTCTTGATCGAACAGTCAGCGACATCTGTAGCGCACCTGCTTGAAAGAGGATTCGTAATGGCAAAACTGATAGAATAGTCTGTAGCGATGACAACCAACCTGTTACCGTTGGTAGAAAAAGATAAAGGACCCAGCAGGTCAAGGCCAGCACGATAGAAAGGCTCGGCAGGTATGTCGATCGGTTGAAGGAGTCCGGTGGGTTGTACAGCCGGTCTATTGCGGTGTCAGCACGACACGCAAAAAAACACATAACGTTGTGTAGAACGGTCGAGGCCGGGCCAGAAAAGGCTTCGGTCGTATGTTCTAGCAACACCAAGGTGGCCAGTCGTTGGCATATCATGTAGTTTCTGAAGTACGGTCAAGCACAGATGAGTGGGTACTGCGAGTAGCAGTTCCTGTCCCTCGGGGTGCACGTTGCGGCGGTATAAGATGCCGTCTATGACGACGAACTTTCCAGGCGAACTGTCTGTACAGCCAGTTTTCAGACGGTCAATTAGATCTTGTAGGGACGCGTCACGCCGTTACTTACATCTCATGTTGCCGAAATCGGAGAGCGAGGAGATAAAGATGGGCGCGTCGTCCATTGTGTGATCGGGAGCGTCAACGGGGTACCCAGAGAGGCAGTCAGCGTCTTGATGTCAACGGCCGGACTTGTAAAGTACTGTGTATCTGAAATCCTGGAGGATTCACTGTGTATGTGAAATCCGGAGAGCTAAAAGTCACCTAGAACGTGATGGTCAGTGATAACGGTGAAAGGTCGGCCATATAAGTAGATGCGGAATTTACTAGCTGCGCATAGAAGCACCAGGCGCTCGCGCCTAATAATAGAGTAATTGCGTTTGGCAGAGGAAAGGAGCGGGCTGGCCCACGCAGGAACTCGATCATGACTGGATTGACGCTAGGCTAACAGCGCACCAATACCGTAGTCATAAGCATCAGTGCAGACCTCGGTTGGAGCAGACGGGTCGAAGTGGGCGAGAACCTGTGGCTTGGTCAGAATTATTATCAACAGGGAAAAAGCCGTGCCTTGATCAGGATCCCACTCTAACGCTCTAACGGCACATCTTTCTTCAAAAGATCAGTAAGGGGGCGTCTGACCTCTGCGAGGTTTCTGACAAATCATGTGAATTATGAGCATAGGCCCACAAATCTTTGAACGTCCTTGGCACAAGTTGGTACGGAAAAATCGAGGACAGAGCAAACTTTGTCTGGATCGTGGCGCATGCCGAATGAGTCGACGAGATGCCCTAGAATAGTAATTTGACGATGCCCAAAATGACATTTCGAGAAATTAGGTTGAGCCCAGCCTCACGAAATACTTTTAGACTGAAGGAAAGTGGCTCGAGGTGAAGCTAAAATATTGAGGCAAACACAATAACGTCATCCAGATAACACAGGCAGATATACTATTTAAAGCTGCGCGAAATCGTGTTTATTATCCACTCGAATGTGACCAGCGCATACCACAAGCTGAACGAAATTACCTCAAATTGTTATAGACCATCAGGTGTTACAAAGGCGGGCTTATCTCGGTTGAAGTTGTCCACAGCAATTTGCCTAAGCAGAGCGAAAGTTTATCGAAGAAAAATAGGTTGCACCATGAAGGAAATGCAGGGCATCACTGATACAAGCAGCGGGTAGACATCTTTTTTGGTCACCTTTGTTTAAATGCCGATAGTCCACGCAAAAACGCCAGGTATTGTCTTTAGTTTTTACTAATACTACAGGGGACGCCCACGGACTCGAAGAGGGCTCTATGATGCCCTCTTCGGGTGGCTAGATCAATGCCTTGGGGTAAATTTGAGGGCTGAGTCCGAAGTTAAGAAGAGGAAGGCCCGTCTTGTTCGCTGGTACAGTTAAAGCAGTGTACGGAGAGGAAACGTTCTGGGCAAGTAAAACGCCACGAAAGGGAAAAAACGCATAATCTTCATCCGGCACACTGGAATATGATTCAACAGTGACACAAGTTGGGGATTTTGGTGAGAGGCCAACTAACTCAGCACACGAGAGATTATTCTGGACCATCTTTGACGCATTTAGGGCTGCAAACAAGTGAAGTTGCATGACGCTGGTTGAGCAGTCAATTACAGCGGAGTGATCACACAAAAAGTCGAGTCCGAGGATAACATCATAACGACAACGAGCAATAACATGAAATAAAATGGACGTCTGGTGGTCGGCAAACCTCACACGTGCGGTGCACATTCCGACCACAGCTGGAGTCGCTCCTTCAGCGACACGTACGAACAGGGACTCGGGCGGCGTAAGCAACTTGTTTAACCATACACGTAGGTCGGAGCTTAGAATTTAAATATGTGCGCCGGTGTCTATGAGGGCAGTAACATGAAGGCCATCCACTTCTACAATGAGCAAGTTCTAATACGTAGTCAGGGTCAGCAGAGAGTCAGTCAGTCAGCAACGTCAAGTTGGGCGGGGTGACGGGTAGCGATGATGCTGAGGTGATTTGAAGCGATGGTCATGCGGGGACGGCGAACAGCTGTAACAGCAGACTAATATCGCAGGAGTGCCATCGTATGGTCCAATATTACGAGCACCATACTGCAGGGGCTGGTGGTTGTCGTCACGTTGATAGCCGGAAATCAACCGAGGTGGGTAGGTGCGAGAATGACAGCAGCGGGAGATGTGTCCTAAACCATGACAATGAAAACAGACCGGTTTTTTTCGTCCTGCGTTCTCTACTGATCAGGGTGACAATAGTGGCGGAATCTTCCCGATGCAGAAGAAGGGCGTAATGGTCCTCACTCGAGGTTCCGTCAGCGAACATACGGGCTGCAGTCCAACGTTTACCAGCTCCTCCCTCACAACCTGCTGGATCAACGAGATCGTTGCTTGATCATCAGATGGGTGGGTCAGAAAAGATGGTGGAGACGCTGCGTCGAATTCTCAACGCACGGTGCGAACAGCGCTCTCGTTGGTACGCGGTTGACTGCGTGGTGGCTGAAGGTCCTCGCAAGATGAAATAGCGGCTGTGTTCGGAAATTGCAAAAAATGTTGGCGACTCGGCGACTCTTCAGCTTTTCGAATTGGTGGCATTCTTGGATAAGGTCATCAATGGTCGAACAATCCTTAAACACGAGTAAGTTAAAAGCATCATCTGCGATGACTTTCAGCAAATGGCTTACTTCGTCTTCCTACGTCATGCCGGGGTCGGCACGACGGCAAAGAGTGTGAATTTCAAGGATGTATATGACATAGGATTTCGTCATAGTTTGTGCCCAATAAGAGAGTTATTCAGAAACGGCTCGCTGGCATACGATGAATTTATCAAATAGATCACAAAGCTTCTGTTTTCAAGCATCACAGCTGGTTATGTCAGCTTAATGAGCCTCTGTCCATGCGCCTGCTGCCTCCGCAGAGATAAAAGCCAGCGTTGGTGAGCATGATCAAAGGGTACCACTGGTAGGCTGCCGCAAACCGCTCAAACTTCAAACTACTGTCGTTGCCACAGAAGTTCTAAGCGTCGCGTGGTTGCGTCAATACGATCGGCTGTGCAGGCTGCAACGGAGTCGCAGCTGAAACAAAAGTTGAAGAATTGGTTTCTGTTGACATGGTCGGGCAGTCGAGAAGACGTCCGCTGTGAAGTTCCGTCTTGCGGCGTACCCGGCACCACTACCAAAATATTCCGAATGTATATACTACTTTTGAGTAGAAAAATAGTCCAGCAGTCAAGATGGTCGCGGTTGTGTATTTTCGAACTCCAAACACGTGGTCCGGTTCTTCGCACCACCCCGCATAGAGATGACCGCAACTAGCCGTAACCCCGCAACAATAGGAAAAAGAACAGTTCTAACACCATACATGAAAGTCTCACACTGTACTGTAAGCGGTGTCCGAACGTCAAAGAAAGTAAGTGCTCGACTGTGATTAAGAAGTTGTTTTAGTGGCTTCAAAAACGTCACGATCTTCTTAGCCCAGATCCACTTTTGCTCGTCTATAAGCAACTTCTGCAATGGCCCCCACCACCCATGCTATGTTTTTCATCAACTTGTCGTGAACATCCACCAAGCCCAAATATACATTGAGTTCTGTCACGTTTTTCGAAAGGGGTGGGGTCATCTTTTATGACCTTAACTTTCCCCAGAGTAGAATAATTGCCTTTTGAGCGCGGAGCTGGTGGCCTGGATAGCGGACTGAGCTTTGAAATAATTTGCATTTCTTCATTTTGAGAGTATTATTGTGCTCATATATGCGTTCAAGAAAATATTAAATGTTTTATACCACTCATTCCCATCCTTGCTTGCAATGAAACATTGCCGATGTAGCCACCCACGCTTTTTATTCCTAAGAGCACTTTATCCACGAGTGCTTAAAACAGCTCTCAAGCACTAGAAATACCATATGGAAGCCCATTAAATTGACAAGCCCCTTGTGGGTGTCACGAGTGAGGATACGCCTTGAGTCCTCACTTAACACGACTTGTTAGTAAGCTGACGACAAGCCAAGCACGCAAAATACGTTTTCTACCACCACCTGGCGTGAAGAACTACTCTCGCTGCGGTAGTGGATAATTGTTTATCTCAAGAACAGGTTTAACAGATACTTTAGAGTGACCACAAAGCCATAACTTATCAACTTTGTTTTTGAAAGCTACGACCAAGGCCAGTCACTGTGACTCACTCATGTAATCACACCGTCATTCTCCGATTCCTCTATTTGCTTTTCAACTACTTCACGCAACGCAACAGGCAGAGGCATGGCTTTACAAAAGACAGGGAAAACTGCTGGTTTCAGGAAAATCTGCACTTCATATTTTTTGATAGTGCCTTATGCTGGTAGCAGACCCCCACGTACTTTTCTCACAGTGAAGCAACTCTATCATTTATACTTAACAAGAAGAACGACTGTCGAATAAGCTAAAATTTCTCGAGCCATGCCCTACTTAGAAGAACTGGCAACTTTTTCTTAAGTTCACGCACAAGAAAAGCCGGTAAAAACAGCTTGCTGCTCATTACACTGCATCTTCACATGACCCCCCCCCCAAAAAAAATATTTTCTTCACCATGAGAAGTTCGCAATAAACAAGCGGAAAAGTTGACGGGTACACCTATTCAAGGACCACAGTCACCACGGCAGCAGTGTCGACTTGCATAAAAAGTCTCTTTCCTTCTATGGTCGTGGTAATTATGTATTCGTTCTTACCAGATGAATCGTGGCAGGCGTACAACGTGTGCTCATCTTCATTGGATGATTCTGGCTCGATAGGCGTTCGCTTGTGTAGAGCCTTTCTCGGGCACATTTTCTGCAGATCCCGCCCTTGAGAGCCCCGGTTACATTTCATGTTGTACCAGCTGTTGTAGAATTCATGTGCCTTACCACAACTACTACACTTTGTCTTTATTAAATGCCAAGCATGCCTTAGCGACCTTCGGTGACTTTGAGCGTATCTATCTATCTATCTATCTATCTATCTATCTATCTATCTATCCACTTATGACCTTTAGATTTCCTGGCCGTTCGATAATGTTGTCAACACCAACCTTGGTATGCCATTACATGACTGAATGAAGAGCATAAATGACTAGTCATAACATAAAATCATGATTTACACTTCATGGTCTTGCTGCTCTTGTGGTGATTTCGTTCTCATGATATGTACAAAACTGGCGTGGTATGACATGAATGCATAATGAACATAAGTGACAGATCCTAACGTGAAAGTCATGACATGCATGTCAAGATTTTATGTTATGACTAGTCATGACTACACGCCATGTTCATGGTGCGCTCGCGGCCGTTTCGCTAGCTTCGAATTTATCAAAATTGGTATTACGGGACATGAATGAATGACGAGGGTAGGTGACTGGTGCAACCATGATAATCATCAGTGCAGGTGCGTGTCATGTAACAATATGAATACATGCCACGCTCATGATGCACTCGCGGCCGTTTCGCTAGACCACCGCGGCGGGGCGATTGACGCTGGTCGCGTCGGTCGCGCTTGGCGTCCGCTTCGCAAGCGCAGCGTCGCTTCCCCCATCGTGCGCGCTCTTTAACATTAGGTCGGAGTATACTGGGCCCTTCATGATGTATTCGAGGCCATTTCGCTAGCTCCACACATACTAAATTTGGTGTTAGGAGACGTCATTGGATGACGAAGGTGAATGACTGATGCAAGCACGATAATCATGACACGTGTACCATGTAGGAACATGACAACATACTGTGCTCATGATACTCTCGCGCCCGTTTCACTAGCTCCACATATACGAAATTCGATATAACGTGTCCTAAACAGACGTCGAAGATAAATGACACGTCCAAAAAGGATAATATACATAAGCGTGCCTTGTAAAGCATGACTACATGCCCCGCTCATAGCGTGCTCGGGGCCGTTTTACTAGCTCCACAAACACCAAATTTGGTATTGAGTGATATGAATGGACGAAAATTGTAAATGACATGTTCAAACTTGATAATCATGATATGCTTTTGATGTAAAATATGACTACACGCTATCATCATAGCACGCTCGTGGCTGTTTCGCTTGCTCTACATATACCAGTTTAAGTATCAAATGTTATAAATAGATGACGAAGGTAAATGACGCGTGAAAATATGATAACTTATGGGCAGTACCAGCGCAGAAACTCACGGGACGAAGAAGAAAGGCACAAAGAAGCGCTGACTCTGATTGATTGATTTGTGGGGTTTAACGTCCCAAAACCACCATTTGATTATGAGAGACGCCGTAGTGGAGGGCTCCGGAAATTTTGACCACCTGGGGTTCTTTAACCTGCACCCAAATCTGAGAACACGGGCCTACAACATTTCCGCCTCCATCGGAAATGCAGCCGCCGCAGCCGGGAATCGAACCCGCGACCTTTGGGTCAGCAGCCGAGTACCTTAGCCACTAGACCACCGCGGCGGGGCAAGCGCTGACTCTCAACTGAAGAATTTATGGAAATATACAAGTTATCTGAACACATAAGATAAAAATGCACAGAACATGCGCAGTGGGCCAGGGAAGGATCGTGTAGACGTCATAATAATTTTGCGCTACGGGTAACTGCGCAGTCACGGCATATTCCATTTAAAAAAACATGCTACTTATTAAGATTTCTTCTTTCTCTTGTAAAGATATTGATGTCTGACTGACACATGGCTCCCCTTCTTTTTTGATATAGAATGCTTCCACTAGTTCTCTTGTGATCTGACCGCTATGTTGGAAGAGCACTGTCGTTTCATTGAACAAGGGCCTGCATCCACACGTGTTGCAGAGCGAAGGCAAATTCGCGTACGTGCTGGTCTTGAAGGTTCCGGAGTGTCCTTTTAATCGTACATAGAGACAACGCCCTGTTTGCCCAATATAAACCCTTCCGCATGTTAAGAGAATTCTGTACACCACCCCTAGTACACAGAGTAGTGAGGCGTTCCTGTGTTTTACACCACATTTATTTTGGCTAGAGCTCTTTTTATCATGCTTTTTGTTCACAATAGGGCACAATTTTCCTAATTTGGTTTTTGCTGAGAATAGAACCTGTACATCGCATCGAGATGCCACATTTTTAGTCCATCGGCTAATCTATGCTTGTAGAGCATGGTGGCACATTTCTTTGACCTTTGTTGTTTTTTAACACATTTTCACCCTTCTTGAACTGACGTATCAGCCCTTCGCAAACAGAAGTGATAACGGGTGTCAAAAGCCGCCTACCTGAAAGCGACACACCTGTTCGCAGAAGCTTTCTACTGCCTGGTGCCAACACGACTTCAGAATCGCAGCCCCGAGGCTAGACGTAGTGATACCCTTCTTCACTAATCTTGAATGACTGGACTTGTAATTAAGCAAAGGTTTTACAGATCTTGCGTTATATGCCAAACAAGGGTGGTGGTTGACAAAATTTTGTGCCCGTAACGTATCGCCAACCAGCCAAACTATTAGTACTGCTTCGAAATGTGATAATCATGACATGGAAGTCATGTTAGACATAATTTACCTCTGCCTCGTAACGTATATCTGATTTTAAAGTGGCATATCTACCTTCCTTATTCGTGCCTCGCATATCAGCGGTTCCCAATGTACGTGGAATCTGCCATTATTTTTTGTCAATCCGTTGGTTGATTGACTGATATGTGGGGTTTAACGTCCCAAACACCAACATATAAATATGAGAGGCGCCGTAGTGGAGGGCTCCGGAAATTTCGTCTACCGGGGGTTCTTTAACGTGCACCCAAATTTGAGCACACGGGCCTACAACATTTCCGCCTGCATTGGAAGTGCAGACGCCGCAGCCGGGGTCCGATCCCGCGACTTGCCGGTCAGCAGCCGAGTACCTTAGCTACTAGACCACCGCGGCGGGGCCTTATTTGATCGCGTCGATATTTTTTATTGAGCAGCCAGATTCACTTCGAACGCGACGGCATAAACACCCCAGTTTTGTGCCGCCTGCTCCAAGTATTGCTGTTTGCTTGGCTGCTAGCTTATGGGCAAGAGCAATTTGGCAAGGACTTTGAAAGGCCAGCTTTTCTTTTTTGAATAGAGCCTTTTGATTAGCGTCACCATGCGTTTCTGCCCTAAGCTAGAAATAATCGCCACATAACCTGCCGTAAGTAATCGAAAACGTCGCTACACATACGCACGGCCACAACGGGTTCAAGTGCGCGTCATTTCTGAGACGAAGTGTAGGTATCAAAACTATGTCGCTTCAGAGTCTTAGCCAGCTTGAAACAGTGGGCACTGTTGCATACGCATGCTGAGAAGATGCTAAGACGTTGAAAAAAGCATGAGGGCTCGCGAATGCATTGCATATACTGTGCATTCCCGATCACGCTCGCCAAAATTTGCAACAATTCTTTCAGTGGAAACAGTTATTGATTCAAAGTCAACGCCACTTGCCCTTCTCGCGTGCTTGCACACAGAAAATGAGGGGATTACGTAGACGATGAAATTACCTGATGTCAATGGTAGTGCTTCAAGTGCCACGTTTTAATCGCCGAGCACTCTACATAAGTAAAAAAATTACATAGTGTTGGTTCTTTTCTAGCCGTATGAGTATATAATGACCATCAAGCAATTTTAACGCACGAAACGATTGATTAAGAAAATGTAACGAAATGCAAAAGTCAACGAAACTGCATGTAAAATAGACTCAATGGTAAAAGAGAATTAAGTTTGCCGGACACAAACTATTTTTGTGAATGGCTAAAGTGCGAATGCTTCTTATATAGAATGTGTAACCTTTGCATCCACTAATGTTACAAATACTGGGCATAATATTAACGATTGGCATTCAGCGTCCCAGGGGTCACATTTGTCGTTATGTTGACGCTAATGCAATAAATGAACTAGCGTATATTTTGTTTACAAAAAATGCTTAGCTACGACTGGTGATGGTTGTGGTTTAACGTTCATGTGTGACTGTGTGAAGAATTTCTTTCAAATGTTCCTTGAATAATTTCTATCAACAGTACCAGCGTATTTACCCATGTTTATGTCGATGCTTTGAAGCCAATAGTTTCAGTTTCTACTTTCTTATCCTCGTTACACTTATATTTACTCCAAACATGCGTCTTCTTCATCGCTATGTCATAATGTTGTCACTAAGAATTATATTTAAATGCAGGTTTCTCGACCACGGTGATGTATATTCGCGGAAGCCTTCCCAACGGCACATTTCCCCCAGACTCCTGCGTACAACATTTCTTGACATACTGCCACAACACAACCATTTGGATGCCGTATAACCAAAACTGCTCTCTGAGTGAAGAGCAACAACTAAACACGACTGAACCAAAACTGCTCTCTAAGTAAAGAGCAACAACGAAACACGACTGAAACGCCTGAAGGATCATTAAAGGCGTTCTTGTAACTTAATAATAAACAAAGATAATAAATTATTTATAATATAATGTCGTCATTATTGGGAAATTTTTCGAATGGCCACTTTGCAATATATTATTCCAAGAAGTTGATGTAGTGCTACAAAAAGCTTTTTTCTTTTTTAGAAGAAGCAAAGAAAGAGTGTGACTCGGGTGCCGGCAAGAGGAAATGGCGGGGGAGCTTCACCTTCATAGGTAGGATGCGACATGATGATTGTTCACATTCTAGGCCTTGACATACCCTTGCAACACTTTGCTTTTTCCTGGACACGCCAACCGTGGTGCCAAAAAGGGAACGTATATAGGCTTAATATTCACAGATTGAAGCTTTCTCACATGCCTGGTGAAGGTGCAGATGCAGAGTGCCCATGAGGTAATAATATATCATTTTGTGAATCCGTGAACCCAGCATGCGTCAGTAAAGCAACATGCTCACCTACACCTCTATTGATCATGCCCGAGGTTTGTGGCCAATTTTGTATGGTTGTTCAATATTGAAAGGAGCAATGCAGTAACAACTATTTGCGCCAATCACTTGGTGCGAGACCTTGTGTGATTTCAAGTTCGTGCCACGCAATGTGTACTTGTTAACGCGCCTCTTCAGCCACCACCACACTTGATAATGATGATGGCGTTGAAGATGATAATGATGGCCTATATGTATAGCTCCTACCCAATCTGGTGGATTGGCCAAGAAACGAATGATTGTGTAGAGGCTATCACACATGAGTTGTACATACAAAGGATTATAAAATGTTTAAAAGAAATACTGAAACTAACTTAGAGATTTGCGTTCACAACCACCCTAATTTAGGAATATTTCTAAAGTGAAACAGAGATCCCGGCGACAATAAGAGCTGCTCTGATTTTTTTTGTCTTCAAAGCAGTTCGAAGCACCAACGCGCCTCTTTGGTGGAACAGCAAAGTACAGCGCATATTGCCTCCAAATAATTTCTAATGTAATATTTATTCTTATTGCCTGTATCCATAGTGATTAGGTATTTTTTGCAGTAGAGTTTTTTTCCCTAATGACGTCACTGATTTCTCGCTCACAATATTTGTGACCACTATCAACGCACGAAACAGAACCTATGAGCATTTCGAAGCTTTCGCGTTATTTGAGAAGTCGACTGCTTTGTTAAATATAGTTCACACAAGTTCTTGTGAGTTCATTCTCTCATTCCTTCTTTTTTATTAGAGGATAAGCAATGAGTGGGCAAAGCAGGAAGTGTTAGTACGCATTCATAGATACCTGTTAGTTGAGACCATGCAGTATATATGCCACCACAAATACCTAAAATAACCAATAAAATTATTGAGAGGTACGCCCAATACAGCCAAACAATCAGCTAGGTCGATATTTTAAATGCGAAGCATTTTTAGTGAATTTCGATGACTTTGAGCGTGTATATCTATCTATCTATCTATCTATCTATCTATCTATTTATCTATCTATCTAGCCACTTACGTTTGGGAGCTCTCGTGGTCCCCCCCCCTCCACCTATTAACTTGGCGTGAAGCAAAATTAACATGGGAGGTTAAGGTGGTTTGACTAATATGGTGCGCTGGTCAAGACATCTATAATGTCACAATCGCGTCGCGTACGTCTTCAAACACTTCCCGCCAGACAGTGGCGCATACCCATGGGCATGCATGTGTCCCTGGTAGTTGCGTATGTGCGTACATGTGACTGACACTTAGTATCTGCTCAGGAACGACGAGAACACACGTGAAAAAAATTGCCCGCAGCTTCCCTCTGGGGAACACTGAGGAGGATGCGGAGCATATAATTGGTTAACGGGGTGTTAAAGTGCGACTTACTTGGGTCGATGGCTAAATTGGTTAACGTGGTTGTGAAATGGGGTGTTAAATTGCGACTTACTTGGTCGATGGCTAAATTGGTTAACGTGGTTGTAGGAGGGGGTGTTAAATGAGTGAACACGTACACACGTATGCGAAAGGGCGGCGCTGGTCGAAGGGACGTCGATCATTGTGTTTGTGGATTCGTTGGAATTCATTTCACCGCGACCTTGGACGTCGACGCGCCGTACAAACCAACCGACGAGCGGCAACTGAGCGAGCGAGCGCCGACCTTGAGTATATATACAGCACGACGGCGCATGCACTGTCAGCTGTTGAATGTTCTCGAAGCGCGACGCCACATGCGCGTCCACTGGAGAATCAGGAGAATTGTAGATGTCGAACGCGGTGTGTAGAGGAGGAAGGGTGCACAGATGGTGGAGGAGTGAAGCGCGCGCGGTGTGTAGAGGAGGAAGGGATGCACAGATGGTGGAAGAGTGGGCGACGGCGCGACGGCGCATGCGCGCGCGTCAGCTGTCGAATGTTCGAGAAGCGGTGCGGACGGCGCGGACGGCGCGGACGGCGCACTACAAGGCGCGAGTATAAGATGCTCCGCATCTAAAAATTTTAACGCGCGAGCTTAAAGAAATACCTCACATCGGTAGCGTCGACCCGACGAATGCACATAATAAATTTCAAGGTCGCAGCAGAAATCCAACCTAAGCATTCTGCGGGCAGTCAAGCATTCTACCAAAGAGCAACGCCAGGTCTCGGAACTACTTTTCAAATAGAAGCTAATGTTCGTGAAGCTTCAATAGCGGTTGCAGTGCTGCCTACCGAATTTTGTAAACATTGCATATGTGCTCGTTTGATACTGCCGTCACGGTGGGTTAACGTCAATTGCGGTTTGGTGCAGTGCGCTGAAGTTGAGTTACGCAGCACTGTCAAGGGCCAGCATTTTTTCACGAGCATTAGCGCTTCATATCAGCTTCTGGCAAAGCCGATATACATGTTGCAGTTGACATTGTTGCGGAAGTGGAAACAACTGGTTATATAAACAGCCGCAACTCTTCAACATATTGTCACGGCTAAAGGCTGTGCAAGAAGGCTGAGGACGACGATGTGATGAGCGAGGAGAGCAACCACGGTTCCTTCGAGGAAGACGACGTAGAATCGGCTGCTCTTTTGTTCTGATAATACAGACCTTGTTTTTCCTGGTTGCCCCGCCGTCCTGTATTCTGTTATTTTGACATCGCGACAGGGGTGGAGGTGCTGGACTTCTCCAACTGATGCTTGGGACACCTGCGCACCCTGGCACTTTGAATCCACCACCGCAACCGGTTCCTGCTGTGGATACTACTGTCCCCCATTACAGTCACCGACAGCGAGGCCTTAGTCCCGAGGCAATCCCCCTCGAACTTCTCCAGCAACACACCGTGCCTGGAGATATGGCGACTGGAGGGTCTTTACAGTTTACTGTTGATCAGCCTCAAATTTCCGAGAGCTTTCACGGTGAGGTCTATGAAGATTGAGGACTGGTTAGCCCAGTATGAGCGAGTCGCCAAGGCCAACCGCTGGCCCACTGAACAAAAGCTATTGCACGCCTACTTTGCTTTGGCAGACAGTGCTCGTACGTGGTACGAGAACCATGAGTCAACGGTGTCCTCGTGGGATGAATTTCGGCAGCTGATTCTCGGGACATTCGCAAACACCAACCGCCATGATTCTGCTCTGCAGCTCATCGAGGCACGCATACAAAAACCGAACGAGAGCGTCACCATGTTTGCAGAGGACATGACCCGCCTATTTCGGCGGGCTGACCCAGAGATGCTTGAAGATAAAAAACTCCAACATTTGATGAGAGGCGTCAAAGAAGAGCTGTTTGCTGGTCTCCTACACAAGCCGCCAAGAAGCGTAGCGGAATCTATCAAAGAGGCTACGACAATCGAGCGAGCACTGCAGCAACGCGCCGATACCACGACCAACCAAAACATATCGCCCAGCCTCTCTGCTTTGACTGCCAGCGGTGAGCGTTCTGTGCATGAGCCTATTCCTGAGGTCGTTCGTGAGGAGATCCGAAACCTCCTCGTGACTCCGCAAGAAAATACCATGGCTTGCGTTGCAGAAGTTGTGCAGCAAGAACTCCGCCAGGCATTTTCGTTGCCTGAATCGCTCTCAGACTAGCGGTCTGCAAGCTACGCAACAGCCATCCATCGACCCACTCCAGTGACTTACAGCTCGACACCACTGGCTTATCGCGACGTCAGCAAAGGACCTTACAACGAGCCGCGGGTCGCAGCTTCCAATCCTCCGCTGCCATATGCACAGTCTAACGTGCCTATGCAAATAACGCCGATGTATACTCCGCCGACATCTGGACCTTGGTCGCAAAGAATGCCCACTAGTCGACCATTCATTTGTAAGGCAGTTTTATAGTGCACTGTCGACCGTCGACCACTTTGCTTCCATTGCGGAGAAGCCGGCCATGTTTTCGGCATTTGCCCATACCGTGACCATAGATATAAGAACTCTCCGCGAACCTCCCCTCGTGCTTATTTTGATAACCGCCGTGACAGCAGTGCAGGCCCGCAAGCACAGCAACCCGATGTGCCGTATCGTCGACCCCGCTCTCCTTCTCCGGCAACTAACTCGCCGCAGCAGCGCAGTTACTCCCAGGTGGTCAGGGGCAGATCTCCTAGCCCTCGTCAGGGAAACTAACAGCAGCGACCTTTTGGGGGAAGGTTGCCGCCCGCCGAGACGCTACCACACCCCCAACATCTTCACTAAAACGCGACACGAAAGATGATAGCACGGATACGACGCCACCGACATCAACAGAAATCGTAAGCGCCAATCAAGACATTTGTATAGACGGAAGCCCAGTAACAGCGCTGGTAGATACTGGCGTGGACCTCTTTACTATCAGCCATAAACTCACCGACTGCCTAAAGAAAGTCAGCACAATGTGAACGGGCCCGAACATAAGAACCGCAGGGGGTCAATTGGTGACGCCGACAAGCAAATGTACCGCTCGAATGAGTACCGGCACCTCAAATGTTTTCCCTACTTTAATAATTTTATCTGAGTGCTGCAACGATGTGATTTTAGGCATGCACTTCCTGCGTGAATAGGGCGCCGTTATCAACATTCCTGAGAGATCAATTACGCTTTCAATAGTTCCAGGTCATGTTTTGAATAGGCCCTGCGCAGACCAGTGATGTAAACCTTTGCGTGTCTTCGACGACGATGTGACCACCCTCCATGGTCGAGTGCACTCGTGGCTGAGACATGTGACACGTCGAGAAATTCTGAACAAAATAGCCGAGCAAATTCCAACACTGCTTTTTAGCAATGGTTTATCTATCACAAGAGGCGTCGTGAGCATAAAATTCGGACACACACACGTCCTTGTCAGCTCTGAACGCCGACATCTAACGAGGGGCATGGCAGTCGCGTACAAGGAAGAGCTCGCCAAGATGACAGACTGCTTAACTCTTAAGAAAGATAATTCAACTGAACTGCCCACCGTACCCCTATTTGTTGATGTTGACCCAAGTTTGCTGCCGGCACAGAAGCAAAGTATCCTTCAACTTATTAACCAGTTTGAAGATTGTTTCTCTTCGATGTCAAGGGTCCATCAAACGCCACTGACAATACATTGAATTATAACGGACGTTATGACGAGACCCATCAGGCAAAACCAGTACCGGGTAGCTCCATGGAGACGTGATGCCATCGCAAACCAGGTGTTACAGATGCTTGAAGATGACGTTATTCAGCCGTCGAAAAGCCCTTGGGCTTCGCCGGTTGCATTAGTGAAGAAAAAGGACAGCACCTTACGTTTCTGGGTGGATTACGGCAAACTGAATCAGGCTACAAAAAAAGGCGTCTACCCACTTCCGCCTATCGACAATTCACTCGATCGACTACGGCATGCGCGTTATTTCTCGTCGATGGATCTAAGGGAGGGGGGGTATTGGCAGATAGAAGTCGATGAAAGAGACAGCGAAAAAAATAGCTTTCGTGACACCTGATGGCCTTTTTGAATTCAAGGTACTTCCATTTGGATTGTGCTCAGCACCGGCAACGTTTCAGCGGCTAATGGATACCGTACTATCAGGCCTCAAGTGGCAGACGTGCTTAGTGTATTTAGATGACGTCATCGTATTTTCTGCCGCATTCGACAAACACGTCAGGCGACTGCCCTCAGTATTTGAAGCTATCTATTTTACAGGACTAACACTTAAGCCAGAAAAATGCCACTTCGGCTTCGGAGAGCTTCTGTTACTGGGGCATCTTGTCAGCAGTGAAGGTGTGTGGCCTGACCCTGAAAAAGTAGCGGCCGTAACGAATTGTCCAGTGCAAACTGACGAAAAGACGGTCAGATGGTTTTTACGACTGCGTGCGCACTACCAACGCTTCATTGAGAACTTCTCGCGCATTGCCTCACCGTTTACCCACCTTACCACAGAAGACGTCGCATTCGTATGGAATGAAGAACAGCAAAAATGATTCGACAAGCTGCGGCAACACTTCAGAAGCCACTAGTCCTCGCACACTTCGATGATGACGCCTCGACAACAGTTCACACCGACACTAGCAATGTCGGCTTTGGAACTGTACTCGTGCAGAGGCAGGACGGTGTCCGACAAGCTCTGCTCGCTTACGCGAGCAGAACTCTTTCACGTGCAGAAGCAAATTATTTAACCACAGAAAAAGAGTGCCTTGCGGTAGTGTGGGCCGTTGTGAAATTCCGTCCATAACTGTATGGACGCCTTTAGAGATTTGTCAGTGGCCATCACTCCCTCTGCTGGCTGACAAATTTAAAGCACCCTTTAGGATGGTTGGCGCGCTGGAGCCTGAACCTTCAAACGTTTGGTATGACGGTGGTTTACAGATCAAGGAAGCGACATTCAGACGCCGATTGACTTTCTCGTGTGCCATATGAGCTTGCGACAGCAGAAGATAATGATGCAGCTTTTGTCGGAGTTTTAAACACGGCTACTGTCGCAGAGCTGCAACGAGACGACCCGGAACTAGAACCCATAATTAGTTTTTGGAGGGTCGCGGTTCAGCTGTACCTAGACTGTTTTAGAGAGGTCTATCGTCATTTTGCTTGCGCAAAGACGACCAGTATAAGATGAACTTCACGTTACACGGAAACGTCTATTTACTCTTCGTCCCAATATTCTCTAAAAAGTGAAGTGATACAGGCATGCCACGATGAATCAACATCCGGCCATTTGGGTTACACGCGTATGCAGTGCGGAGTGAGGCATAAATTGTACTTGCGAAGACTGACGGCGACCATTCAACACTATGTTCGGACGTGACTTCATTGCCAGCGAAAAAAAGTCCCATCCCTCAAACCAGCAGGCCTCCTACATCCTATTGACGTGCCTTTTACTCCAATCGCTAAAGTCGGAATGGATCTTTTGGGCCCACTTCCGACCATATTGGCAGGTCCCAGATGGATTATAGTAGCCACCGACTACCTGAATTGTTACGCCGAAACCAAGCCTCAGGAGAGGGGCACGACAAGTGAAGCAGCCCGATTTTTCGTGGAGAATGTGGTGCTGAAGAATGGCGCTCGGTCAGTGGTAATAACTGTCAGGGGAACTGCATTCGCAGCTGAACTATTGCAGACAGTTTTAAGACTTAGTGGCACATCCCACCGGTGAACAACGGCGTATCATCCGCAAGCGAATGGTCTTATGGAGCGTCTCAAGAAGACACTTTTCGATATGCTCCGCATGTACATTGATGTGGAGCATGAAAACTGGGACGAGACAAAAGTGTATGGATAGAAACTTCATTGTGACGAAACCCTGATTTCCTTACAGTACTCTTGGCCTACGCACCAATGGGCCTCTTCCGGGGGCCCAGCGCGGCAGCAGGACCTCTCCCATTTGTTCGGTTTAGGACCCGAACGTTTGCTGTTTGCGCGCCTAAAATCGCCACCGAGTTGGCGGCATGCGTTGCAAAACCATGGGATCGCCGGTGATCTTTCGTCGCAGTCTGGCTTGCTTCGGGTGGCTCTCGCACGCGGCAGGGCTTACGACACATGAAAGCGTGGCCTACGTCGCAATAAACGGGTGCCCAGTTGGGACCTTTGATGAATGCGGTCACACTGGCATGCTTTCGGCCATTTGGGGCGAGGGTCATGAGCCCTCACACGTGTACAAAAAATTGAATCCTCGGGGTAGGTTCTTGATTCGAGAAGTGCACTGCCCTACCACAAGACAAACAGGTGACGATTCGCTGAGAGTTGCATAAATGCGGAACATCGAGCAGATAAGAAGCGGCCCTGGTGTCCCGCCAAGCGTTCTGAGCCGGGCTTAAGGTGTTTAGGAACTGTCGGCTCTGCCGAATTCCGTACGGTTGCCCTACAGATGGTTCATTTCCGAAGAGTTTTCTTTTTTTTGCACTTGTATGTCCGTAGCTATGTATATTCTGTACAGTCTGTAAATATATATTTTTCCTAAACTTTACTAAAACTTCAACAGTTTTTACTTCCACTTCAAGCAGCGAGTGAACAGCCACTATTTCATGGCGGCAGTTCATTACTTCCTACCGCTTTGCTGTACCACTTCGAGTGGTGCGTCTCGGGTGCCTAGTGGGTAGAGTTGGTTTCTCAATTTTGAAAGAACCTGAATTTTACTGGGTGGCTCCATGAACGTTTCCTGTGATCCGATGCGTCATACCTTGAACTCTTTGTCTTCCCTGGAACTTTTTCAAGCCAAAGTTTTGGCGGACAGTTATCAGTGGCGGCGTCGTACGCGACAAATACTGTGCCAGGTACTGTCTCCTCCTTTTAACAAAGTGAGGAAGACGTTAGCCGCTATAAAAAGGAAATCGATATTGACAAGAAGCACAAGCTGCCGGAGACAAGTGAACGAGTCTGTCCCGCGTAAGAATGCCACCATGTACCTTTAGTCCTGTGGCCGTATAGGTATACAAGGCAAATGGATAGTGCATTAGTGTGAAGGTGTTCAAACGCAGTAAATGTTTCGAAATCACCTGGCTTGCGTTAGCACTATTGTCAGTGCTAGTGCGTACATCCTTTTCTTTAAGTAAAATCAATTGTTTCCTCGTACTGATAGCAACCCAAGGGCAGCGGCTGAGGTATTTCACACATAGAGAAATGCAAGTGATTGCTGTAGTCAATTTCCCATGGCGCTATGAAGAAAGAAAAGTGGCTTCATAAGTCATGTGTGGCCAGTGAGTTTGCACGAGGCGTTGTTTTCCGGTGTGACGAATAGATCGTTTTTGAAATGGGCGTGCGTACTCGCTGGAGCCTGAACCTTCAAACGTTTGGTATGACGGTGGTTTACAGATCAAGGAAGCGACATTCAGACGCCGATTGACTTTTTCTTTATTTATTAAAAGGCTATCTGTTTTTTATTAGGCCCAGTTACACACCTTAAAAATTTCCGTGGAAAAAAAGCAAAGTCTTCAAGGATGCTTCAAGCTCGTAGGAAGCTCACAAGCATCTTGAAGGAAGAAGGATGCTTGTCAGTTTATTGAAACATGAAAGAAACTGCCCAGTATTCAAAATAACATGTCCAATTTTTATATACAGAAAGTGTCTCCTTGTTTATTGGGCCACTTGCAAGCGTAGTGATAGTTGGCTTGCCTTTTTATTTATGTTCTCATCTGTTTCTAACCAATGTTGTGCTTTCCTATGCGTTATTTTTTCAATATAGGACCCTCACTACCCGTCTAATGTTGTTTGAGGGAAAGCATAGGCAGCGTGTATATAAATGCATTGTGGAGAAACGTTGCTCTAAATGGAAGTAAATGCGGGCAGAAATAAAAAAGGGAAAGTAGAGCAAAGCCTCTTCACGTGCAGTACAGTACAGCGAGGGCGGAAAGAAAAGTGAGAGCGAGAGGGAGTAATGTAATGGAGAGGAGGAGAGAAAGGAGAGGAGGTTAGAACATAGCACAGCTACGTGTAGTACATTATAGCGACGGGGAAAAGAGTGAGATGGAGAACTGAGCAAAAGGGGGTAGCCCATGGCATATCCATGTGTAGACCAGTAAAGCAATGGGATGAGAAAGTGAAGTGAAGAGAACAGAAAAGAGGAAAGGGGTAAAGGATAGCATAGCTGTGAGTAGTTTAGGAATAGTACAGTCGAGCGAGGCCGATATAAGGCTCAAAGCAGGCTATATATCTCTTAGTCTCATTGGATCATTGTACATTTCGTAAGTACATTCATAAAGAGACTGCTTGTCAAAGACGAAGTAGTTTATTTTGTAAATGCAGCAAAACCTACTAGGCATACAAATCATGTAAACCTAATGCAAAAATACTTTAACGGCAATGAATATGAAAATCTACAGCCACATCGAACAAAATTAGCCGGAGCAGTTGATACGTGGACTACATCGGGCAGCACAAAACACTCCAAGAAGTTGGCTTTACCTTACAAGAGGCTCCTTTCTTCGAGAGAAAACGAGCCTCTTGTTTCGTGTGCCCGGATGAGCGAGGGTTGTGATTGGGAAGGCTTAGCGCAGAATGAGTTGAAATATATATATAGGGTGCTTTAAGGAAACGTGTTCAAAATCCTCCGATAATCAGGGAAATGCGATATTCACTCGGTGCTCGGCGTCTGCATGAGTGCCTTTACAGCGAAAACATTTAGGAGATCAGAACTCCGGTAACGTGCAGTTGCCCGCCGCTGGCGCCCACGGTGTCCGTAATTACAGCGGGCGAAATTAGAAAAGAAAAACCTAGCACCAATGACACAGTGGGGCTCGAATCCGAGTCTGCTGGATGCCAGACCAGTATTCTACCACTAAGCTATGCATGTTTTTTTTCTTTATTTCCAGTTAACCTTCACACAAGGGTGCTAAAATAAATGTATTACAATATATAACGAACCTTATCTCGCGGGGAAAATCGTACCCCTTGGCTGGCCTCGGGCTTTACCTGTAACGATTCTGTTGTTGTTACCGGGCGCACAAAGGTGACTGCAATCTTTGCAGCCTCCGTTTGCGAAAAGCTCGCGCCTTTCAGAAACATTGAAGCAACAACTGAAATACTTATTTGCGTTCATCTGTACCGTTGAGTAGGTTTCAAGCATCATTTGCGCGCGAGAAACGCGGGGCACGTTTCGATCTGCTTTCCATTCTGTGCTTGACCTTCCAATTTGTGGCTGTCGAGTTTGTACCAATTTGGTGCCTTTGCGGCAAAGATGTGACGTTTTTAGATGCGGAGCATCTAATACTCGAGGCTTGTAGTGCGGCGCCGTCCGCAAGCTTCCTCCTCCTTCTTCCACCATCTGTGCATGCCTTCCTCCTCTACACACCACGCGCGCTTCACTCCTCCACCATCTGTGCAACCCTCCTCCTCTACACACCACGTGCGCTTCTCCTCTTCACGAACATTCGCTAGCTGTATAATGTAGCGCGCATGCGCCGTCACGCTTCGAGAACATCGGCAGCTGACGCGCGTGCATGCGCCGTCGCGCTTCGAGAACATTGGCAGCTGACGCGCGCGCATGCGCCGTTGCGTTTCTCCCCCCTCTCGAACATTCGACAGCTGACTGTGCATGCGCCGTCGCGCTGTATATATACTCAAGGTTGGCGCTCGCTCGCTCAGTTGCCGCTCGTCGGTTGGTTTGTACGGCGCGTCAACGTCCAAGGTCGCGGTGAAATGAATTCCAACGAATCCACAAACACAATGATCGACGTCCCTTCGACCAGCGCCGCCCTTTCGCAAACGTGTGTACGTGTTCACTCATTTAACACCCCCTCCTACAACCACGTTAACCAATTTAGCCATCGACCCAAGTAAGTCGCAATTTAACACCCCATTTCACAACCAGGTTAACCAATTTAGCCATCGACCCAAGTAAGTCGCACTTTAACACCCCGTTAACCAATTATATGCTCCGCATTCTCCTCAGTGTTCCCCCAAGGGAAGCTGCGGGCAATTATTTCAATATCTCTCTGCTGCAATGGGTTATTATCATGAACGACTTCAATCGCCCCATTTATCTTACCCCACCAAACTATGCTAATTGAACAAAATCTAACTTTCTTAATACTGTACAAAGCGATATCTTCAACCATCTTATGATGCCTCCCGCAACAGAAAAATAAATTTTGAAGACAGCCAGTTCATATAGTGTTTCCTGATTTTTAAGAATATTGGACACCTTTGCTAAAATGCCCTCATACACCACCAACTGTCACCAAGTTTTAAGTTTTAGATTACTTCAGTTATTAGTACAGAAATGGAAACATCGTAGAAATTAGGTAATAAGGAGGAGGTTCAAAATCACAAGGCTGCTGAGGACCTCCTTTTTAAAAGTAGATAACAAAACTTACTCAATTAGCAGTAACAGTGGAAACAGAAAATTGCGTAAATTGATAAAACCAACACTAACAAGGCACAACTAAAGAAAAAAGAGTGGCATAAACTATATAACAATAAAAACACATATATTATATAATCAATTACAAATACAATTGTTTTTTAATGCACCAATCGTCCAGCATTGTTTGATGTCAGATTCTAGTTTATTTCTTTATTTGTGCAACAAGATTTTTTTCGTGCTGGTAGCAAAAAGTGATGTTGAAAGCAATGTCAGCTGTCAGCTGACGAGGCCTCCAGCACCATAACACACTCAGTTCACCTAATAACCAGGTTCATGTGGTAAATAAATAATAAAAATAGTAGCACGCATAAATATACAGTAGAAATGACGTGCAGACACTGGTGGAGTTGCATAAAACAACAGAGAGCAGCGAATTTAGATTAATAATGCCAAGAACTATTCAGTGTAGCGACCAAACTTCATACCGATGGAAGGTAGTAAAAAAATTCCTATTTCAAGCAAATCCAGAACTGGTAAAGGTAAACAGAGCATCAGGACAAAATACACTTGATGGTACAATATGGGTCAGTGATTCAAAAAGCAAAATAATATGATCACATTTACATGAAATAGCGGTGGAGAGTATCTCAAAATTTTGAAGTAATGACGATGCACTAGAGCGATATGAACTGCAAAATATAAGCCTAGTGGGTTGGTTTTGAATGTGATAAATAGGATGTAAGTGGGTTAGGTATGTATTTTCCCCACGTAGTGATGTATGACTATTGTGACTGTGGAGAAAAGCTTAAATAAGTTGTTTAGAGTTGAAGTGTGGAAATATTTATGTGCGCCTATTCGAATCCTAACACTAAATTCTAGTTTTTACCATAAGTGCATTACACGATTAGAGTATTTAAGGTTGAAGTCAAGAATGACTGCTGATGAAAGAGCATTCGTTATCAAGAGTAATGAGTACGTCGTCTAGTTTTATCGAAATTTGCGAGAGAAGAACTTTGTTAGTTGAGTGGAATATCATGGACATAGTTTTTGTAGATTTGATACTGAGGGTGTAATACGACACCAGTTTAAAAAGTTTTTCAGATCATTGTGTGATTTTAGCGGTAAAGAGTGAGTTTATGTATCAGTGGCAAGTATCGTGGTGTCGTCGGCATAAAGAAAAGGTTCAAAGTTATTAATGGAAGGGGAGGTATTCGATGTAAGTTACAAAATGAAAACAGGCCAAGAATGGACCCTTGAGGGACACCTTGATTAGTAGTCAAGTTACCTGATAACGTAGAGCGAATATAATTAGGCTGCTGTTTGCTGTACAGGTGACTTTTAATAAGTGTTTTAATAAGAGCAGGTCCAACAATACCTATAAACGTGTGTTTGGTTTCTAGGCTGAGGTTAAGGGAGCTAAAAGCTTCAGTTAGGTCAATGAACAATCCTCCAGCTAATTCACCAGAATCAATAGCTTTTAAATGCAAAACATTTTGCAGCGAACTTCGGAGACTTTGGTCGTATCTATCTACCTAGTTTCGTACGACCTTCAGCTCTCCTGGCCGTTTCAATAAAGGTATCTTAACAAAATTGGTATGCGATAACATGACGGTATGACGAGCGTAACTGACTTGTCCTAACCTAAAAATCATTACAAGTGTGGCCTGAATGTCACGATATACAGTTCATTGTCTCGTGGCTCTTGCGGTGGTTTCATTGACATGGCATAATGTAGAACTGGTATACTATGGCATGACTGCATGGCGAACTTGTGTGACAGAACCTAACGTGGAAATCATGACATGCATGCCATGAAAATTATAACTACAGGCCACGCTCATGGTGCGCTCACGGTCTTTTCGCTAGCTTCACACATAGAAAATTTTGTGTTACTTGACGTGAATGGAGCACGGAGGTAAATGACTGATGCAAACATAATAATTAGGATATGTGTGTTATGTGAAACATGACTACGTGCTACGCTCATAGCGTGCTCGCAGTTATTTTGCTAGCTTCAGTTGTGCCAAATTTGGCATCACGTGACGTGAATAGGGGATGAAGGTGAACGACACGTTCAAACATGATAATCATGACGTGCGTGTCATGTAAAACATGACTACATGCTTCGGTCACGTGGGCTCGCGGCCGTTTCTCTAGCTTCGCATATGCCAAAGTTGGTATCACGTGACGAAAATAGACAGTGAAGGCTAAATGACACATCCAAACATAATAATAATGAAAGGCGTGGTATGTGAAACATGACGACGTGCCAATCTCATTGCGTGCTGGCGGCCATTTCGCTTGCTTCACATATACCAAATATGGTATTACGTAACGTGAATAGGCGATGAAGGAAAACGACGTGTACAAACATGATGATCATAGCATGCGTATCATGTAAAATATGGCTACATGCTACGCTCATATTAGGCTCGTGGCCGTTTGACAATCTGTAGTTACAACACCAAATTTGGGATCGTGTGACATGAATAGATGACGAAGGTAAATGTCACGTCCAAACACGATAATAATAATATGCGTGGCTTGTAAAACGTGAATACATGCTACGCTCACAGCGCGCTCGGGGCCATTTTGCTAGCTCCACATATACCAAACATACTATCACGTGATGTGGAGAGACGATGAAGGTAACACTTCCAAACATGTATTTGTGATATGCGTGTTATGTAAAACGTGACTACATGCAAAGCTGATGGCATGTTCATCATGATAATTATGGCATGCGCATCATGTAAAATATGACTACATGCTACGCTCATATTGGGCTCGTGGCCGTTTCACAATCTGTAGGTATACCAAATTTGGGATAAAGTGACATGAATAGATGACGAAGGTGAATGTCCCGTCTAAACCAGATAATAATAATATGCGTGGCTTGTAAAACGTGACTACAAGCTACGCTCACGGCGCGCTCGGCGCCATTTTGCTACCTCCACATATACCAAATTTTCTATCACGTGACGTGAAGAGACGACGAAGGTAACACTTTCAAACATGTATTTGGATTGATTGATTGATATGTGGGGTTTAACGTCCCAAAACCACTATATGATTAAGAGAGACGCCGTTGTGGAGGTCTCCGGAAATTTCGACCACCTGGGGTTCTTTAACGTGCACCCAAATCTGAGTACACGGGCCTACAACATTTCCGCCTCCATCGGAAATGCAGCCGCCGCAGCCGGGATACGAACCCAAAAAAACATGTATTTGGGTTATGCGTGTTATGTAAAACGCGACTACATTCAAAGCTGATAGCGTGTTTATAGCCGTTTCGCTAGCTTCAAATGTAGAAAATCGGCTATGTTTGACGTAAATGGATGACGAACACAAATGTCACGCGCGAACATGATAATCATGACATTGAAGTGAAGTACAGCATAATTTACGTTCGCTGTAACATTGTGCTGATTCTAAAATGTCATATCGACCTTCCTCGTTCGCGCTTCACATATCATCAATTCTTACTGTAGGTGTGACCTACGAATTTTTCAATCTGATCAGTTATATTTAACAAGGAAAGATTGGTTGATAAAGCAGGGTGGAAACCATACTGCTTAGGAGTTAAAATAGAAAAGTTAGACAAGTAATTAGGATTGCGTTTCTCGATACACTTCTGTGTTATGTTACTGAAAGCTGTTGTGATGGATAATGGACGATATTCAGATACGAAAGTTTGCTCGCTTTTCTTAAACACCAGTATAATTTGGCCTGATTTCGATTTATGGAAATGACCTTGTCTTGAAATATAGGTGGATAACATGGGATAGAGGGATGACAATATGCTTGGCAAATAACTTATTTGAATGACCGAATTTCGTCAAGTTCAACAAAAGTTATTTAAGATTACGAATATCGTGCTGATAATTTTATTAGGGTCTGTTGGAAAAAGGTAGAATGATTATGAAGAGTGGGCTAGCGCTCTATTCAAAGATGGGGGGGGACTAGAAGTTTGATTATGGTAAAATGAGTTGAATTTATTAGCGATGTCACTTGGCTGATTTAAGACACGGTCAGCAATTTGAAGCTCTGTCATAGTTATTTCAGACGTGTTCATTTTTGAGAATGACATAAGAAATTATATTGCTGTCTGCAGGTATTGCCAGGTCGCATTATTTTTTTTTCTCGTAATAACTTTTTTGGCTGCTTTCAGGAATCATTGAGAGTATTAAAAAGAGATTGTAACAATTTTTTTAACTTTATATTGAAAGAATGGCGTTTTACTTTGTTGTAAAGGTTTTATTTTTTGTGCATGATTATAAATTGACAGTTTGTCAAGCAATGATTGTGGTTTTTTTTCATAGTTAACATGTTTTATTTTATTATTCCACTTTGTCGTGGCCATTGTGCATGGTCTCCGTTTGATCAGGTGCCATTATGCCCTTCTCTTATCACCGTATGGTGGTTGCGTTGAAAGAGGATAACGTGCGGTTCTCCCCAAGCCTGGCGATTATCAACGCAATGTATTGTAAATAAAAGTGGCCCGATTTCACCGCTGCGTTCAGCGTCCCCAAAAAACAATACAGAAAAACGCCGAAACAAACAGCGACAATTGGCAGCGACTTCCGGCACCCTACGATCAGTGCAACCCATATTATTAGATAAATGATATGTTACATCCGATAACCACGATATGTTTAATGAGAGGTGTCGAACTTCTGAAATATCGACTTTTTGGTCTTCTTTATTGGGCACTAATACTGCGTATGGCACGGATTGCTGCCATTTCACTTTGGTCAAAATGTGACCGCCGCGGCCAGGTCGAAACGCGCCACCTTCAGGTCAGCCGCCGAACACCGATACCGGACAGCTGCTTGTGACAATGTAATGACGTTTAGTACGTATATGCCGTACTTTCTCGCATATCACCCACCTCTCCCCCTCTCTGCGTAGCGTTTATCGCAAAAAATGACAATAAAATAAAATAAAGCCCTCTTGTTGCAGTAAAACCAGCTTCCTTGTGGATGAAAGTGAGAAACACTTACACGTCGAAATTAACGGGGCAATAAATCCTTCGAAAGCTTTATATCCCACTGTAAAATATATCAAACTGGCTCTTGTGTTTTTGCGAATTGAAAATATGCGGTTTGACTACTCGTAAAGGCGATATAAGATTTAATTTCGGGAAATTATTCTGTGCCTGCCTCTAAGTTCGTCAGATGAAATGACACAAGGTTTTCATACTCATCATCGGCTAGACTGCGAACATCTTGCTGAAGGTAAACTCTACATAATTAGAAGAAAAAATCTATGTGCTTAGAAATGCCGACCAGTAAAATACATGCTGTGTTCGTAAGCGCGCTGTTCTTTTAATCCGCTCTCATATTCACTTGACCTACCACACTTCTTCGTAATCTCACCAATCAACTATTGCAACTAGAATAATTTTTGTAAAACTTCCTTTTTGTTCTCTGTTCTTGAATGATTCCTTATAAAGCTTGTACCTCCCACTACGGCGCATCAATTAAAGAATGGGGTGTTCGAGAGCTGTAGCCAAAGACACTTCGCGTCAGTACTGATGTGCTTCTCATTTTTTCCCATCTCTACTCGTGTTTTTTTTTCATATAGTAGGTTTTTGTGTGTATGTGCACGTGCGTTTTTGCCACGTTTCAAAGCCAGCATATTTGCACAGCGCAAGACTAGGAGTAGTTCCTGCATAACTACGGAAGAAGTGAAAAGGACAAAAAAGAGCACTGACTTAAAACTGGTGCTATGCGTGAAGCGATGCACACGGCTCTTTTTTGAATGTAAGTGTCTTTATACCAATATTGAAAAGTTGTCTTTAGGTTAAAGCCAACGAGCTCAAGAAAGCCGCTGACTGTTATGGCCACCCCTTTCTGGAACGCAACTGAACTAAAAATATCAACGCAGTCCTCAACGCTCCATAGCAGCATGTCATCTGGCAATGGATAGCAAAGACCCCTGATGTCAATGAACTAGGCTCTTAGGCAATTGTTGTTACGTGAAAGAAATGTAACATTGTCATAAGTATCTCACCAGAAAACGGTCGTCGATAGTGAGCAAGTGTAGCTTGTCTTGTAAAAACAAGGCCACCTTTTTCTACCACATCCCAATTTCCGAAACAATGACTCAAAGCGACCAAGCAGCTTTGCGAGTCTTTACTGTGAAAAATAAATCCAAGCTAAGCTTCTCGCTTTTGCCAATAGATCTTGCTAGCCTATTTATTTCTAGTGCGTTGCACAACTTTTTGGATTCAGTCGTTACTTTTGTCAGTGTTACGTCGCTTCGGCACTCGAACAGAGAACTTATAGCATTGTTTGCTTTTCACTGAAGACTATTGGCGTATGCCAGTTTAAAATAGCAGAGAGAAACTTACGTACAGATATATGCGAGAAAGTTGCTCCGCTGAAAGTCATAGAGTGGACAGAGCTCAGCGTAACGAGCTCGCTTTAACACGTTCACCACTTGGGGGCGTCACCACCGTCACTGTTTTGACGGTTATGGTGGACGACAAGGCAGACCAGGCGAATCATGTGGAATCGCTTCTTCTGCTCAATAGCTATAACTTCGAGTCAGAAGGCCTGCACAAGTAGTTTATTGAATCGTGTCACTGGCTCTGATACTTCGTACGAGAGATAATTCAAGAGCGCTTGACAGTGCAATCAGGGTATTGGAATAACTACGTGCAAGAAATTCTGGGCAACTGAAAAACGCCCGCTTCCTCCGTGCTTACACACTTGCTCCAGCGGCGCTGATTTTGTTCCGATTGCGGGTTCAGAGTCGTTGCTCTACGCCAGAGTCGTGTCCTCGCTCACAGAGTGCATAGGCTGCTCCAACTCTGCGACTGAAATCCAACATCAATTCGGGTCACATTAGACTCCAGTAAAATCAGGGTCACCTGGTTTAGTGCATTTGAGGACAATCAGGTGAAACCTGACAACCCTCAATGTTTTTTTTTTGTTTTTCAAGTATACATAGCTGACTAGACGGGAACAAGTTTTACCTGAAACTACGAGCGTGTGATGTAGCGCATAGGTACACGAAGGTGCAAGGCGCTGAGTTAAATAAACGTAAAAAAACAGGAGAGAAAGAGAGAGAGATCGCACACTTTCAAATGTGGTTGTGAGTTAGCACTATCCATCATCTATATTAGTTTCTTCATTCTCTAACTTTTTCCCATTACGTTTTGTTAATGAACAAGTATGCAATTGAATTGGTTGAGTGAAAGAAATATTTGTGATTTCTTGTAATAAAGAAAGCCACAGTTATCTATGTATTGTCTGTTTTCGGAAGACTTATCTGCAAAAAAAATGTACACGGATTAGAAGACGTTATACAGAGTGAAGCCGTAAAAAAATCATTGGCATGGAAAACGTTTCGGTGCACTTAAAACTCAGAGACATAGAAGTACAGCAACACAGATGTTAATTCACTAGGCGCAACACATTATAAAGTGTATGTCAATTTTGATTGAAAGCAGACTTTGTTAACGTGGCATCACGGATCCACAAAACTTTCCACATGCCGCAGGCCGAGATATCACCTCATCAGTGGTGACGTCAAATCACACGACTCTTCGTACATTTCTCAAAGCACTCAATGAACTGTTTTTCCCCAGTGAGAGAGGTGGCAGCAAACCTGGCAACATGCTGAGCAGTTCTTTTTTGCTTTATACTACAGGTTAGTAGATACAAGATAACTCGTGGTTATTGGAGAGATAACCGGCTTTCGTCGCTTCTGCTTCCCTGTGTATTGTGCGTTAAATATTTATTATCTATCTTAGTGCATTAATCAGAGATCTTTTGATTTGCGCAGACGTGGAAGAAAACCAAGATCCTTCAGAAATTGACCTCTTGCAAAAACTGCTTGATAGGCAAAGTAAAATCTTTGCAACTATGCAGAACCTGCCGGTAATGCAAAATGAAATGCAGAAGAATCTAAGTTAAGAAAAAGAACTGATAACTTTTAGCGACATTTGCGTAGATATCAATTGCTGAGCACGAGCGTTGATGGCATCGAATCATCGATAACAAAGTTCGAAGAACAATTAAATAAAGTTAATTTAATAATTGAAATGCATGATATAACGTCGCAAAGCCACCATATCAACATGAGAGATGCCATCGTGGATGGCTCCGGTAATTTCGACCACCTGAGGTTCTTTAGGCAGCACCGAACACATGGGCTTACAGAATTTTAACCTCCATTGAAAATGAAGCCGCCGCATCCGGGATTCGATCTCGCTCTGTTCGGGTCAGCAGCTGAGTACTTCAGCTACTACTTAACCACCGTGGCGGGGCGATTCGCTATATTTATTGAGCAGGTTGATGATTTAGAAAACAGAAGCAGGAGAAATAACGTAATAATTTGTGGCCTACATGACGCTACATGATAAAACACAGGATTTACCCCCGTATTCACAAACGCTCCTTCACTCAAGGGCTCCCCTCGGCTTGACGAAGTCAAGGCGGAGGGTGCTCCTCCACTCAAAGAGCCGCTGCATTTCATGAACGCTCCTCGAGACTTCCTTCGCCAAGGAAGGCCTTGAAAAGGTCCCTTTACTTGAGTAAACTACATGTGCCAAAAAAAAGCACCTGATAACGAGAGTATTCCTAATTGTGGTTAAGAAATGCCTATCTCTGTACAATAAACGAACGCTCTTCCTAATTATTCTATAGAGTTTCATAAATGAACATACAGCAAAATACATGCATTTAGAGTGGTAGCGTGGTTTCCGTAGGCCTTGAGCCGATAGAAATAGCAAAGCCCCTGCTTCAAGTCTTGAAACATTCGTACCCCGGCAGCTGAATGAACAGCTGATGGCATTTCGTCTGCTGCTGAACGTTTCCATGTGCTTAGCTTATTTTGTCTAGTATGCGTCTATTATTTGCAGTTTTTATTTACGGTAGTGACTGTGTGTGTGTTCTTTGAGACCCCACTTTCGCCGGCTGACTAACGAACTACGCTAGTGATGACAGTGTCACGGGGTCGTGACGTCGACAAAGAAGCAGAGAGTACGTTGAAGATTAAACTGTTTATTTGGGCGAACCTGTGCCCGGTAAGCGGAAAGTCGGATCACAGAAGCAGGCTGCACTGATAGCGGCGAATGGAGCGTCAGCCGTCGATCAACTGACAAGCGGCGAAGCACGTCGGCATTTATACACTTGCCGTCGAATGTTGTAGCGTTATCGCTAGTGGTGACGTAGGTTCCAGAATAATCTGTATAGTTCGTGAAGTGAGCGTGATCTTATCGAAATGATATACTACAGTCCAGAAGCTTCTAAAAGACTGCAGGCGCGGTTTGCGCTGAGAATTACGTAGTGTATTTGGGTGATATCAAAACTTGAGAACAAGAACGTGGCAACACAAAGGACGGATTGTTTTTTTGTTCACTTTCGCTTTGCTAAGAGCCTTCTGGCCACTAGTGTAGCCACCGAACTGATAACGCGGTGGAGTGAGTAATTTTTACTGTATATCACATCACAATGGCATTTTGGCTTCTATTTGTATAATACGAATGCTGGGTATACGCCCGTTCAGCCCATACAGAAGACAACGACCAGTCAATACCTCTCTCAAGTACGGACGCTGCTAGGAGGCTCCGCATGCTTGCTCGCCAACGCTCCCTGGTTCTTTGGAATGAGCCTCTCTTCACGCATGCAAGATTACAATCCCTTGATCCAACGTTCAGCATGCAGCTTCCTACAAAAATTCGACGAGGCGACGCTACTGCTCTGTGCAGACTATGGTTGGGAGTCGCGTTTACTCGTGCGCACGCGTTCCGCATAGGTATGGCCGACACTGCCGACTGTGCACACTGCGGAGATGAAGAAACAATTCGACACATCCTGTGTGACTGCCCGAAATACAACCTTGAAAGACAACACCTTTCTAATAAACTAAACAAGTTAGATGACCAGCCGCTGTCAGAAGAAAGTATACTGCGCCATCGTCATGACTCATCGCCACAGAAGAAAGCCGTGCAAGCGCTACTGGGCTTTTTATGAACTACTGGCCTGTCGGAACGCCTCTGAGTGGACTGATTTTGTGCGTGCGTGCGTGTCTGTGTTTTCTCTTATTTATTTTTTACTCTCCCTCTCTCTTTCAACCCCCTATTCCCCAACCCCAGTGTAGGGTAGCATACCGGATACTAGCATCTGGTTAACCTCCCTGCCTTCCTTATTTCTCGTTTCTCTCTCTCTCTCTCTCTGGGTATACGTGTTAAAAATGGTCGTGGTGTCTGTGCTGTATTTCAAAGCCTCGGCAGTACATGACTTATAGAAGATGTTTTATTCTTTTGAAAATCATAAAAATGAAGCCGCTTCTGACTTTTTGCGCTGTTCTGTCTTAAAAACGACCGGGTTGTTTCGCTCAACCTTGAAGAAAGTGTCGTCAAGAAGCCGAGTATCTTACTCAGATGATTTAAGTAAGAGAGTGTAAAAAAGTGGTAAGAATGCTCTAGAGTACTGCAGTCATCGCAGATACATGTGGCCAGAACCCTGTAAATTAAATATTCGCTATTGTTGCAACATTAGCATGCCTGCACGTTGGAACCACGCCATCTCAGTTTCGTAGAAGGGGAGTGGTGCTGCTGTAAGTAAAACAAGTTTGATATTTGTAGAACTGCTTTCCTATAGAATCGGAGAAGTGGTTTTGTGATCCTGTCTTATCCTGAAAAGACAAACATGAAATAATCATGTAATAATAAAGGAACAAAGCAAAAATTGCGAATGACAAAACGAACCTTTATTACATGTGGCTGATGAAGAGCAATGTGGCAAACATAAAAGTGCAACTGCAAAGTGTCCATCAATCAAGCATATACAGCTGACACACTGTCGATTTGCATGAGCTCGTAGAACATGATAATATAATCGAGGGAGTAGACACCATATCGTGTGTAATTCAGTGGAGCTTCACGCATTCACTGCAGATTTTGCCCTTTGTATACAGTCGAGCAAACTGCAATGCATTGCTAATGTGGCACAGTTTAGGTGAGCTTTCCTCTGTGTTCTTCTGTAGGTAGCCTGGCCCCTGCACAAAAGAGGCAAGAAATAATATTAGAAAACGTAATAGCTAGGACAAGAAAGCCGCATTTTCTTTACTTCTCGTGGTGCACACATTCATTAATATTTCTTGCGTTAAAAACAAACATGAGTTAGTTATTGAGCTTTGACTATATTGACACAAGTTTGGCTCAGGCACTTGGGCAGCTGACCAGGCATATGGTTATGTAATTTCATTATCTAATTGCTGGAAGCAGTGGCGTAGCCAGCAGTATCTCTTCGGGGGAGGGGAAGAGTTCAACCTCATAATGTATCTACTGTACTTCTATTTCATATGTCTGCGTTTTGATACCACACTCCATGCATTCTTGCGCGCATGCACGTTTCACAGAGCACGAACGTCTGCTTGATTCCCTAAAGCTAGGTTTGGTTGTTCATTGGTATTGTGAGCTCCATATACACTGTATATCGAAGCTATTTTTCACGTGTAGTTGCAGCAACAGCACACTTATCGGGCCCAATTGCATTGTGTTTTGTTCTTCCTATATTGCCTCTAATAGTGGTCTGACCTAAGCAATGACAAATTGAACAAAAAACAAGAAAAAGGGGAACTTACCTTCTCGTAGATACAGACGATCATCTAACGAAAGTGTGCTTCGCCGTATATTTCGGCTAGGGTAGCAAAGATTCACTGGAGAGGAAGCCGCTCAGGAGTACGGTGAATGCAGCGCATCGAAAGTTTGCTATTACATTTCATTTCCGCTTGCTTGTCAAGCTTTTGCGCCATGCTTGAACTGATGAGGTGTGCGAGCTTCATCGAAACACTTGAAAGCACTGGCGTCCGCAGCAAGCCTTGGAGCACTCGCACGACAAGTATACGCACACCCGAAGGCAGGTAATTCACTGGCTGATGCACGGAGCTCAACGCATCATGGCATTGGTGAGCGCTCCTCTTGACACCATGCCCACCTGTCCCAGCGCCACAGCAGCCGTTCCCTAACCGTTGAAAAGACTGCTCTGTTTGTAAACGCGTACCGTTACTGTCGAAAAAACGTGGCGGTGGCAGACTAATTGAATCGGAAAATGCTGTCAAAGTGAGATGGGCTCCGCCATGGACGCGATGTTGACGCAAAAAACTTCACTCGAGGAACGATTCAAGGTAGCTCCATCGCTTCCTTGACATTTTCGAGAAAACACTCAAGATTTTCAAAAGTTAAGAAAGTGTTTCAAGTGAAGGGCGGTTTGTGAATGGAAAAACGCCACTCAAGGAGCGTTTCGAGTGAATGGTCGAGACGAGGAGCGTTGTGAATACGCGGGTAAGATTTAACAAGTATGTCATCCTCACCTAGATCACAAACACATTTAAGAACTGAAAAAAAGCAACGCAGCACAGGTGGCAGCTGCATTGGAAGAAAATATTTCTGCCTTTGGTGAAGACAGGTACGGCGTAACAACGCAATCACAACCAGGACTCGGAATATAAATGACCATACATGGCTCAATAGAGTAGTT
>WOVY01013529.1:0-84225 GCA_013436015.1 Rhipicephalus annulatus
CAAAGGCAGGACAACATCAGTGATTGTTCAGTACTCAAACTTCTAAGGTTTTCATGATTGTTGGGAATGTGGCTACGCGTTGGCGCAGTAATTATCTTTATTTCTGCAGATCTGCAGCAGCCGTAAAAAACCCGTTCCAGTGCCGCTTCTGGAAAGATAAATTGCGCTTGTTCCTGCGCGCCGATTATTTAATCACTAGGTGTGCGTGCGTGCGTGCGTGTGTGTGTGTGTGTGTGTGTGTGTGTGTGTGTGTGTTGTGTGTTGTGTGTGTGTGTGCGCGCGCCTAAAACAAGGTCTCAATTAGGAGACACCCAAAGACTCCGCGTCGATGGCCCAAGAACAACGGTGTGACAACCGTACACGTCTGGAAGTCACGTCCGGCAACGTTTAAGGAGCGAGTGGTGACAGCGTCGCGATAGAAAACGAGAAGTAACACCCCCTGCGCAGACTACTTTCGCTGTTTACTTGTCACGTCACACCACGTGCGGACTGTCAAACCGGCGCATTTTTCTTTTGCTGTTTTACTTTTCCGCCGGTACAGTAACGTGAACAGCCTGTCATTTTTTTCCTTTTTTTGTTTATTGCAGTACAAGGTTCAAGTGAGTACAAAAGCAGGGTACGCGGTGGTAGTGCCTGTCAACTCTCATTTTTTTCTCTTTGATTTTTTTTTCAGTCGAAGCGAGGAGCATTTGACACACCTTTCCATCGCCCTCCGGGACACACATTGCGTATTGCTTGTGCAGCGCTAACGAATGAACGTTCTCCGGATTGTCGTTTCTGTCACAACCAAAAAGCGTCAGTGATGCGTATTTTTGCGTCATGTCACTGAGGTTACCAAGATCTAGACTTTCTGACTGAGCTTTCTCAAATGCGCACTCTATCGAGGCAAACGTTTCAAGGGCCATGACACGGTGACGAAATCTTTTTCGGTTATCAGTAGATGATAGAAGGAAAGGGTTTATAGTGTCCAATAACATTGTGAAAAAAGAGCAAAAAAAACATTCCAACTCATAGTAATTCTAAGAGTCCACACCGTCGCCGGTGACCGCCATTTTGCGGCCGCATGGGCGATGCCATGTGTTGTACTGATGTAGCTGAGAGAGGGGGGGGTGTCATGCCCCCCTTCCTTCTTTTAAATTTTTCCATATCCATGCACACAAACTAATGCACGCGGGAACATACATTACTTAGATATGATTGAACACTTCACCCCCCCCCCTCGAAAAAATTTCGGACTACGCCCTCAATGTGCTGCACGGAGTGAAGCCATCGTGCTTTACTAAAGCTTTAGCCTCGGAGCAGTCTTAAAACTGCGAGATGAGCTTAACGAGCGTAAATAGCTCTAACTACTATGCTACCATGGCAGGTCACCCAAGAATGCATCCTTCTAAGAGTTCATACCGGGAGCCTAGATGGGTGGAAGGGGGGTTAAACTTTTTTCCGAAATTGGTTATTGTGCTTGAGCATACACACACGCGCACACATACAAACACACATGCACGTGCTAAAAAGTGGCCAACCCCATCCCCCTTCCTTTCTTTTCCCTCCAGACCAGGAAAATTCTTCATGCCCCTATCACATTACACCCGTGGATTCGGAAATCGGATAATTTGGACGCGTTCTTTGGACCCGGTACATCCATGCATCGTTTACCCGCATCGAACTCTATCGTTAATTCGGTCATACTTTCCCACGAGCCGGTCGATTCGGACAATTCTCGGTGCTCGCTGAGCACGAAGAGCCTCGAATGTGAGCCGCAACATTAAAAACAGCGTTAGTGGACAAACCAATCGAGGTGCCGCAGCATACATTAGCATCATCATGAAAGCGAACCGTACGGTTACGTCAGTGACGACGTTTGCGGCTAATTTCAGTTTAGCCTGTTTCGATATATTCAGGCGAAGGGTGTCTTGATTCGATAATGAAGAATTCGGCTAATTCTTTGTTACATTTGTTTTGCTGTATCGTAATTAACGAGTCATATGCATATAGAGTACAAACACGGTTATACTCGATGTCGATTGAGCTTTCGTCAGTGCGAAAAAACTGTGTATTAAGCAGATATCTAACCATTTAAAGTATCAAGAAAGCTATAAATAAATGTTTAGCTAATTAATGTTCTTTTAGTTTTTCGAGGAGGATACGTAAATTTAGTAAATATTTTGCACAAGAGCTGTACAAAGCCTCATATTTTGCCGTTTGCCACATCCTTCCCAGTATGAACGCCCCGCCGCGGTAATCTAGTGGCTAAGGTACTCAGCCGCAGACCCGCAGGTCGCGGGATAACATCCCGGCTGCGACGGCTGCATTTTCGATGCAGGCGAAAATGCTGTAGGCCCGTGTGCTCATATTTGGGTGCGCGTTAAAGAAACCTAGGTGGACGGAATTTTCGCAGCCCTCCACTACGGCGTCTCTCATAATCATATGGTGGTTTTGGGGCGGTAAAGCCCACACATCGATCAATACCCAGTAGGAACACACAGTGACTTCAAACTTGCACCAAATGCACTAAACTGTGCGAAACTGAATTTACTGAGTCTTCCCGATAAAGTGAGCGTAAGTTCTCCAAACTGCGCCAGAGTCAAAGCTACTGCGGCTTAACCTCGGGGCCACCGATATCACTATGCTATTTACTAAAAATCATTCCACTGAAAAAACAACGCTCGCGCGTATGACCTAAGATTGGGGCCGACGCAGCTTCAATTGCGGAAATCGGCTTGATCGGAAAAACGGTAGCTGCAAAGAGCTTCAGTGGATAATCGGCCAACTTGAACATTCTTTAACTGAGCTCATGACGACGCGGACGCAAGGGAAGACGAGACGCACCGCAGCACTCGTCTTCTCTTCCAGAAACGCTGCTGATATCTCGGTTCAGGAGGAGCGTGGCGCGTAATTTAAACAATGTTTAGGCTTAACTGCGAATGAGATGCTATGGAATGTGTGTCACTTGTGGTTTTGAACAACGCTGAATGAAATCTGGGAAAGTAGCCATAAATATCCGAACGAATACTGATATTTTCGTGCTTCACGTCCAGGCTAGAGCACGTGAACTGTGGAACCGCATTGACACTTTTCGTCAAGGATACTTTAAAGTAAAGGCCCGTGTACTCAGATTTGGGTGCACGTTAAAGAACCCCAAGTAGTCAAAATTTCCGGAGCCCTCCACTATGGCGTCTCTCATAATGATATGGTGCTTTTGGGACGTTAAACCCCACAAATCATTAATTTAAGGTAACACGCTTGTCCACGAGAACGCAAACACTTTTTTTTCCGCAAGCAGTCTTTTGGAAAGTTGAAAGAATCTTTGCCTCACAGACACGCGGCAACTACCATCTGCTTATAGTGTTTTCTTCAGAACGCACTATCAAAAGAGTGGCACTAGCTTTCAAAACAAAACCAGTCAAAACAAAGTTACGTACGCTGTAAACAAGTTCGTACTCTTAAGGGTGCTTTGCGTGTCTCTAACTAACGTCCTAAGATAAGGGTGTTTCGGCAATTCGTAACACCCATGTCATTGGTGTCTTGTTGGAATACGACCGCTTCAGGGCTCGATGCTGTTTCGGTGCTTTCAGTTTTCTATACGCGAGTTAGGCATTGCGAGCACAGCAAGTTTACGACCCGTATTCTGATGGCCTGACAAGATAGCGATCGTGCCCTTGGAATGACGCAACCCCTCCCCCCGGCCCACCTCTATTCCCTCCCATCACTCCATACTATATACGAAAAAAGAGTGGCGCGTTTCCTCTCTGCTTGAGGAGCAATCGACGGCAAGCCTTGCGCGCAGCAGACGTTATGGCATATGCTCTTCGTACGACTGATCCGACTGGTTAGTCTCGCCTCCGCTCGAGAGCGAGCTAAAAATTGCAATTCGCGGGGTGATGTTATCGATTTGTTTTCTCTAGTCAAATTGACGGCAAAGTGGCGCGAAAAATAAAACGTCGAAAGTGTTCGTAATATTGCTATTGAAATGAAAATACAAAAGAATCTTGTTAGTTCACACTGGTGGCGCCAATCTTGAACGAAGAATGCCACTCGGTAGTGTTCCTTGTTTCTCTTCATTTTCAATTCTTTCTTATATTTTTATCTCTTTCTTTGTTTCTTGGTTCTGCTTGTTTGCCTATATTTGTTTGTTTAATGTTTCTTTATTCCTCTATTTCTCTTTCGCGTTCTAGCAGTTTTTCTGCCCTTCTCTATCATCTAGTTTCTCCCTCCATTTATCCTTTTCTGTCTTCCTGCTTATTTATCTTATTTTCTCTCTTTCTTTCATCCTTACTCTAGTTTGTTTTTATCCTATTCGTTTATGTTCTGTTTCTCTTTCTTGCAGTGTCTTTTCTGCCTTCCCAACATTATCAATTTATTCTTTTTAATACTTTCTACTTAAACCTCCTTTTTATGTCACTTTCTTGCTCCATTTCTGTTTCGGGCGGCTCACGTGCTCCACTTCATCAAGCAGAGTTCTCGTTTAACGCTGCCACCTTTTGGAGCTCTGATACAGTGGGCGCGACTCGTCGCTGGAGACGTCCTAGGGACCCCGGACTAGGGGTTCTTCTTCCCACGCCCTCCTTCTCCATGCTTTTGTAAATAAAGACGTTTTTCTTTCTCTCTACTCGGCAGTGGGGATGGTCCGATTCCCATGGCGTCTGGAGTGCTTGAACCACGAAGCAGCACAAGTTACCGCATACTGAGGATGTCACCCGCATACGTGGTCAAACGTCTGTGTAGTTTTTGTTTTATTTTGTTGTCCCTACTCTGAGGACATATTGTTAATCAGGTTAAAAAGCTTCGTTTTTAAAAAAACGAGGTAGCAATCCGCTCTGTGAGCTTGTGAACAACGAAACATTGAACCGCATGGCACAGATATGACATGGCAGAGGCCAGTTTTGTGTGTAGGGCCAGGTTATTGTCCGCCGAGCTATTAACGGTAAATACGCATTATCTTTTGCAGTACTTCATTAAGGTGACTAGTAAATGTTCTAGCCCTATACATCTTCGCAGTAACAACAAATAAATGTTTGCCAGATCATGTAGTTTCCCGCTGAATGCACTTTCAGACACTTTCACGGACTCTCGGCCTGATGAAGATCTCCTACTACAAATCCCGGCGCATGCGCAAGCGATACCCCTGAAGCACTGCGAAAGTGCTCTCGCAACAGCACAGAATATCAGGAATACTTTGCTCTTTTTGCTTGTCATATCAAGACTAAAGGGCCATGGTGACCTGATTTGGTGTCATGTCAGTAAATCTATAAATATATACTTACATCAAAGAGTAAATGGACTTTTTGTGGTCTTTTGAGGCCCTAACTATCGGTAAAATACGTACTACAATGTCTCTGACGAAAGAAATTGTGTTTCCAGGGCTGAAAGTATTAATAGCGTAGTGGGTACCAGCAAGTGTGCTTGCTGCAGCTACCAAAAGAGTTTCAAGGGGGCTCTCATAGGCTGCCCTTCCAGCTTCCACTGTGACAGCGCTGCGCGTTCCGTGCATGTCGGGAGTTTTTTTTTTCTGCATTATTCAGTTTTGTATGGGGTTGTCCACAGACTATTTTCTGCATGAGATTTGCAATCAATCAAAATATTTTTGGTTAGTTAGAAAAGCAACACAATCATTATTCTGCTGCTTTAGTGTAAGTGCAGCATCCTTCTCCGGTGTGCTGCTGGCTTAGCTGCTCTAAAGTGCTCCAAGATGCAACTCTTTGCTGCTTTAGAGTGCTCCAAATAAAAAAAATGCTGGTCTGAAACTTCTTCAATATCATGAGTGCTAGGCAGCATCACTCAACAAGCTTGCCATGTCTTAAACCTAAATATGATGCCATGTCTCAAACCCACAACTTACTACCAGGGATCCGTGTTTTCAAATAAATCTGCACGAATCCAATAAATACTCGCCGTAAAACTGTGTTTGACCATTCGCATTTATTCGATAAGCTACAATTTTCGTCAGAGGGCATTTCAGAAGCTGAGACTCATCAGACCAAAAGGAGCGCACCAATTAACCGGCATCAACCTCGTAAAGTATGCTTTAGTTTGTAACGACAAGCACCTTGGTTCAAAAGAAAGGCAAGACGGCGAACATGAGATCTTGCGATGAGAAAATAGTAAGCAGGGGGTGGGAGCTGTAGCCCACGTTTTGACACGCGGACTTATCTTTTTTTTTTAGGGGCGAAGCTCCTTAGGGCGTGGGCTGTGCGTCCCCTGTATGTAGCCACCTCTAGTTTAGTTCTTGCAGTGTTCACTAGATGGCGGTACCGTCTCCTGTATGTAGCCACCTCTCGTTTAGTTCTTGTAGTGTTTACTAGATGGTGGTACTTGTAGCTGATGATGAAAAGATGCAAGATGTTATAAACTAGAAAGCGGTACTTGTAGTTGATGAAAGACGCGAGATCTTATAAAATAGGAATGATGTCACATATGGCGCGTGTCATTGGTTGAAGGCAATCGTTCAATTTAGTGCGGCGACGTACGCTAGGGGGAGCGATGTAATAAAATCGAGTGGGCAAAATGTACAGAGGATTCATGGTTTACCAGGTTTACCTCCGGAGCTTCGCCCACTCATCATCATTCACTTCGTGGATATGGCGGAATTTTTTTTGTAGGCCTGAACTGATTTCCTTAGCGCTTGTGCGTTTGGGTGTCGTACCCTCTCCTCCCATACAAACAAAGGAGGAAGAGATGGCAAACGGCGAAACGAGCACAGAAAAGGGAAGAGGGACGCAACGAGAGGTCTTCGAAAAAAATAAAAAAGAAGGAAAAGTGTGGTTGGGTGGGATGGAGTGGTGTACGCTTGTGTGTGTGCCTGTTTAGGTGTACATGTGTGTATTTTTTTAAAGAGAATACAGATTTTGTTTAACAATGCTAAGACAGTAAGACTTCTGCCGTTGTAGCACACATACTTCACATCGAGGTGGATATACTTGGTCGCCATGAGACTCACTAACAAAGGCTCATTACTTTTTTTAAATCATGGACTTCAGGACTGGCGTTTACATTATAAAATTGAAGTTCAGACTAATTTATGACATACCCATGTTTTTCGGAAACCACAAAAGTTGCACGTAGCTAGAGATAGTCGCTGTCAAACTTTAAGACTAATATCTGCGCTGACCTAGCCCGCCGTGCTGGAAACGCTGCCTCCCTATAACGTCACACCAGAAGTGCACGTGGCAAGGAAGGGACGAAATTGAAATGAAGGCGCGTCCCGGTCGTATCTCTCCCGTAGAGCAGCTGGTCATTTCATATCCCGGTCACACGGACCCTAACGAACCCTATTAAACTCCTTCAACGTAAAACTCCCCTAGGAAGTTTTACGTTGAAGGAGTTTCAACGTAAACTGAAGGAGTTTCAACGTTGAAGGAGTTTCAACGTTGAAGGAGTTCAACGTTTCATGTCACCCGGTAAATTTAGAAGCTTTGCAGAGAAGCCACAAGGGGCCCATTAGGCGGTGTTGTACTTTCTTCGCACGCAAGATTTTTCGTTTAACCTCTCCTAAAACATTTTCAACTGTACGTGCGATTATATAAACTACAATTTATTTACATCGAAACAAGAAAAATGTTTCGGCTTTTATCACAGATGCGTACACCTGCAAGCGAATTGGAAGTAATGGTGACCGGAGTTCTGGCAACGCTGTACGTTTGTTTTGGTACGTGTTTTCTCTACGTACGCATATTTCAAACGCAATGCAAGTTGTCGCCGATCTCTTTGAAGCTGCACTACTACGTGAATAATATTGTTCTTTGCAATATCGAATAAGCGCAGGTCTGGCATTTAGTACACGAACTCCTTGCTGCGGATGGGTCCCACAAGAGTTCGCATGCAGTCGCAGCACGACTATCACCGTCGACGACGAAGGGAGAAAACTCGCGTTAACCACTGCTATAGATTTTACCAGCAATGAATCAGAATAAGGAGCACAGAAATAAGAAGTGAACGAGTTGCAGAGATGTGATCACCACCGTGCGCACGGATAGGATGACTAGCGCAGAGTCGGCGAAACGTTTTTCAAAATGACGATATCATGGCTTTTAGCGAGGCATGGTGCGGCGGAGAGTAGGTTTACTAATATGCGTATTGCCTTTATTTTGAACGCACGTTATGAGCGGGCTATGCAGTGAAAGAACTTTTATTATCGATAAAGTTCAGTACTGTACTTACTGTGGTTCTTTTGTGTTTGCAGCTTCTTCCGTTACAGATCACAGCGGACGCGAGTATACCCACCACCGCTAACGAATATCGGGGAACTTCTTTTGCGAAAAAGTTCCGTTTAACTTCCTTGACGTAAGGAAGACCAAGTGACACATACCGCATCCCCGCTGTTGTAAAGACAATTGATTGATATCTGGGGCTTAACTTCCCAAAACCACCATATAATTATGAGAGACGTCGTAGTTATTTGAGGGCTCTAAATTTCGACCACCTGGGGTTTTCTAACGTGCACATAAATTTGAGCACACGGGTCTACAGCCCCTTCGGCTCCATTGAAAGTGCAGCCGCTGCAGCTGGGATTCGATCCCGCGACCTGCAGATCAGGAGCCGAGTAGCTTAGCCACTAGACCATCGCGGCGGGGCTATCTTGAAGATGAGAGAGTTGAACGGAGTTGGCAAACATGTGGCAGGGGTATCAGTTGCGCCACAAAATGGCTTTTCGTTTGTGTAGGGTGTCAGGTTTTATGGGCTTCGATCTGTGTAAAAGAAACCAGAATATCAATATTTCCTTTCCTTGCGAACAACGACCCTTCCCGCAGAAAGGCGAAATAGTTTTTTGGCGCCTTTTAGTAGAGTTTACGAAAGAAACACCCATCGAACAAAAAATAATAGGCTGTTTACTTGTGTATTTCAGAATGCTTGCCGATTTCTTCCTAAAAAGATTCTCTCGCGGTGCGCCTTAATTAGAATTTTGCCACTTGCTTGTCGCGGGTCGTTCCGGTCTGACGTAATAAAACAATTTCGTTAACTGCACGCTTTACGCGGTCACTCAGTATGTATTTGCCTAAGGCTTGACTTGACTTTTCTCTTTCTCATGAAGAAAGGAAGGGAAATTATCAATTTTCTTTCCCACGAAGAAGAGAAATTGTTGGGAGCCGCAATATAAAAGCTAAGTACTGCTTATCTAATAACGCGTTTTTTCTCTGTTGGTAATAATTAAATTTGTGTATATTGTTACCAATATACACTACCATCCGGGTTACCCGGACGGCAGTGTCGGAGCGAACATCGCGACGAGCATAAAGAAAGAAACTGTCATGTGGCGATGAGCAGTCTATGCTGATTCTTGGCACCAAGGTGCCTTCACAGAGAAGATAACAAAAACAAACCAACAAACAAAATAAAAAAAACAAAATGACTCGCTATTTGATCTCTATGATGACTCGTGAATAACAATAGCACATTTTAAAGCAGCCTTCCGAAGGCAGCCTAAACGAGCGTAGAACTCATTGCAAAAAGCTGGCCTCTGTAAATAAACAATAATGGCGATAGCAGAAAAGAGTAGGAATGGCAGACGGGACGACAAAAAGAATGGAGAGTAATTAATGTACCATTCGTCGTGCTTCCCACTCTCCCAAGTATTAAAACTGATTTTGGGATTTGTTTGTATTGAAACATTCTCACTTTTGCTTCTGCAGCCATTCTAAAGCAATTTCTTGTGAAAGCGAAATTCAATTACAGTAATTTCAGACATGCTGCCGTTGGTTTGAGTTTTGACCACGCTAAATAATGTCGTTGCCTAAGACCTTCCTTGACCTTTTCCTTCCCCGCTGTGTGCATTATTTTTATCTCCTCTTCCTCGGAACACACACACCCCTACACGGCCATCAAACATCCATCGCGAAGCATTGAAAGCCGTGACGCGCTCTTAAGAAGACTATACAGCGTTCGCGATGAGTGCTGAGTGTTCTAAACCGTGAGTGAGCGTCTTTCTTGTTTGAATGCGAAGTTCGCGACTGTTTTGGCATCTAGGGCTCACTGCACACGAGAATTTTATCGTGTATTTTTTAAAACTTTCCTTTCGTGTTAATGGCAAAACGAAATGGTGCAATCGTCCCCAGAAGATATCAACAGAACATCACCGTATATTGATATAAACAAACAACCGCACCAACCCGTACCTTCACGTGAAACATATTTGCAGCGTTTATTGATTCCGCCGTTCGTGTTCATTCATTATTCATTTTGAGAATCAAAGACATTCGTTACATTCTGGATAGTAACGCTACAATTCGCAACGGTAGTCTATACTAGTTATGGTTCTGGACTGCCGACCTGAAAGTCGTGGGTTTGAATCCCGGCAGTGGCGGCCACGTTTTTGATGGAGGCGAAATTGCTTGACGACTGTGTATCAAGATTTAGTAACATGTTAAAAAACACAAAATTGCCTAAATTTCTAGAGCCTTCCACTACACAGTCCCCAAACAATCCTGTGGCTAGTTTCCAGTTCTTGAAAGCTAACAATTATACTAACGGTTAAAGACCACGTTTCGCAGAAATTCCGGCGTTGAAGTCATTGGTAGTGAGCAAAAAATCGTCATCTCATGCTGACCGAAACCTTGAGAGCAACGCAAATAAAATAAATGATAAAAAAAACTTTATTCAAAGTGAGGACCAAAGCAGGGTCGTTTGGGTCCGAGTGAAGATAGAACCCGGGTCCCTTGTGTGGCAAGCGAATGTTTTATACCTCGTGGCAACGCGTTATATGTGAATACAGTGAAAGACATGCTTTACAAACGCGCGTCCTGTATACGTGCCTCACAAATCAAATTGAAATATTGCTTTGGTACGAGTGCCCATTGCCAGCGGGCGTCAGAAAATGCGATTATCGTAATGAATTCGTGATTTAAAGCCGGTCACTCACTACTAATGGCACACGCACTATTGGGTTTATTTCAAGGCCAGGAAGCGAGTACATAACACGTTCAAAAACGTTTCACGCACTAAGTGTGTCAAGTACGCATTGGGAACAGAATATCGCTATCGTGTTAAACTCATAAAAACGAAGCCTGAGGGTAATTTATTTTTTATTATAATTTACACGTTAGGGGTATGATTCTATAGCTCTGAAATATCCACAAAATTAACGAAGTGAAACCAAATCAAAATGGCAAAAGTATCATTTAACTGCGATCGCCTCAGCCACACCCCACGTCAAATCCGAGACCACGCTTCACGCAACAACAAAAAAAACACTAACGCGTTCAGGGTAAGCGCGAACGCTGCCTACGTCAAATACACCGACCGCCAACGGCTTGAGTGGTGCACGTGGGCGAACTAAAACGACCCGACCGTTTGCGTTTACGCGATCCTCACAGAGGCCGGCCACCCACGCTCTCCCCTCTTCCAGCCCGGCGACGCTCACCTCCGGGACGTTAATCAAACAGCTTGGCCAGTCCCCGAGCGAGTTCGCATACAAGCACTAAACCAACCAGTAGAGGGACAACCGCTGCCCCCATCACCTGCAGTGACGAGGACGCAAAAAGTGCACTAATATTGCAAGCACCCATCACTCGCTGCCCTCGGTCCGGTGTATTAATTACCGATCCCCGCGCACGAAACAGTGGGCGTATAGCGGTCCCGCGTCGCTACGAGTCAAGCTAATTCTGGCCCACTGCCGGCAGCTTTCTTCGTTCATTTCCCGAGCTGCGCCAACACACGCGCGCGAATTGACGCGAATGGGATGGCGGGGGAAAAGACGGGGAGACAGGAAAAGTAGGGCGTATTAGCCGTACGTCGTCTTCGACGCATCGGCCACAACATCCAGTTAGTCTGCTGTGCAGTCACTCGCCCCCCCCCCCTTTCTCCCACCGCTCCTTTCAATCCTGAAGACGACAGTCTGATATCATTGGGGGGCAGACGAGCAGACAAGTGTCTTACATTCCGTTTCTCCCATGTGTTCATCGGGTTTACCTTAGAACTATATTTTTGTTATGATCTTCCTCCCTTGGGGAATGGGCACATCACACAGCTTCCGCAATCCATAATTGCGTACACACACATCCGCAAAATATACAGACGATCCGAACGGTGTCGCGGGCTAGGAAAGTGGTTCTGGGGGAGTGTGGGGAAGAGTTTATATGGTCCCTTTCTGACACTGTACGGGTAGTTAGGTAGGTGTGGGGAAGATGTGGATGCAGATGTGGCGTGGAACGGACGGGTTAGAACGGGAACAGATTTGGAGGTGGAGAGTTGGCTGGCTGTCTTTGACATCGGCAGCGGTGATGCGGGAAGCGTGCAGCGTACGAGATATGAAAGAAAACCTTATAGGGAGTGCTTTTGCAGGATTCCAATGGGCGGTTGTGGGGTCCGTGAGGAACGCGTTGCTTCGCATTTTCGGTTGGGTGAACGAGCAGAAAAGAGAATCGGTGGGATGGCGGCAGTGAAGGGGAAAAGGGGGAACACGGGGACGGAGTTGCGATGGGGGTATGCCGCTGCAGTGATTGAGTTAGGGAGTTGAGGGAAGAGGAATGGTGGCGAGACGGATGGTTGGCGCTGGTTTCGGGGAGTCGAGAAGGGGAATGGGGAAAGCCAAGAAGATGGGGCGCGGGAGGAGGCTCGTTTTTTTTTGCTTGCTCTTTTTGCGGTACTCCCGCAGTTTTATCAAGTTGGATCCAACCCTCCTTGAGCGCTAGACGCGTCCTGGTTCGGGTTTTGGGGCCACAGAGTTGGAAGGCCGTCGCGGGAGAGAAGGCACACAGTTTGGAGGGAGTAAGAGGGGGGGGAGTGTGCGACCTCAGACGCGTCGATATATCGACCCCGCCAACATAGACCACGCGTGTGCCCGGAGAATGACGTGAGCCGTTTCGGGAAGAGCGAGGGACATAGCGAAAGGCCGAGAGGAGGTGGGGGCAGACGGATGTTGGGGAAAAAGCTGCATGACGTTGTGGAAGGAATGATTTCATACACCCCTCCGTAGCTGCCCCCCTATTCCCCCTCCACTGCGTTCCTTGGGAGCCTTGAAGACGGACTTTGAACGGGCGCATGGCGGGATGGTTCACCGGGAGCGTAGGGAAAGGGGAGCCGAAAACGACACGCGGCCGCCGGATTGGGGACTTGCCTTCTCTCCGACGCGCTCGCGCTCTGCGGAACAGCGAGACGCTCGCGCTTTTGCTAAACTGGAACGGAGCAAAAGCAAACAAAAAAAAAGAAACTAGCTTTCAGCGCGCGTGCGTCGGCAACAGGATTGTTTATGGAAAGGCTACACGAGTTGCCGCGGGCTTGCTTGGATAGCGTGGGAGAGGAAAGAGGGAACGGCTCGTGTAGTGGTGGTCGCGTTTTTTAAAGCGCATGGACGCAGTGACCTCTCGCTTATTCGGCTTCTCTCTTCAATTCGAGCCCACTTCTTTTTCGTTTGCATAAAGATTCAGCGGTCCTGTGGAATTATTTACTTCTCGTTCGTCGGTTTTCTTTACAACGACGTATCGAACGACGCTTTTTTTTCACTCGGCTGAAAACGAGCGATGTTAATCGTGTTGCGGAATGAAATCAGTGGGAAGTGGAGCTGTCGTCAGGGGGCTTAAAGGAACGCTGCCAGCGAGAGTCGTCGCATTTTTGTCATTTCTTTCTTAGTCGTCGTATTCGTTTTAGATGGGCTGAACTGAAACACTTGTGCATTGGTTTACATCTAGTTCATCTTTTTTCCATATTTAGGAAATGTATTTTTAGTCGTTATGTTTTTGTAGACGGGCTCAACCGGTATAGTTGTGTATTGTTTTATATAGGGTCAATATTTTGAAATATTTTGAAAACAATATAGCTTTTTTTCGCTGTTGGGTTCATAGTTAACTACTAAACGTTCAGTCCTCCGCGTTTACGCCAAAAGGACGAATGAAGGTCATACATTGTCGAGACGCCAGCTCCTTCCTGCGCTTTTATTACACAAGCGATGCTGTCTCAGAAGGGTGATTGATTGAGATACGCGGCCATTAATTATCTTGCGTTTACAGCCCAGGCGTTTGTAAGAACAATAAAACAAGACGGAGGCAAGCGCTTATCTTTCTTTTTAGTGGACATTGTTAACGCTTTCGATGTGAGCCTTGGACAAAGTTGTCTTACATCGGAGCTCGAACACATTTTGACAGCCCTAAAACGAATGTGCATAGTCAGATCTACGCTGGTGCTACGTTTTTTTTTTTTTTGCACGCAGAGTGAAGGTTGCAGACAATGTTATATTACGGTGAAGATAATTATTCCAAAACGCTCACGCAATCGTGTTCGCTAAAATGCACTGACATGATCGCACGTAGTTGGAGCCATTTGGCATCAGTAAAATGTAATTATCAAAACCAAACTGTTCCATGCAGCCGACCTCAGCTTTCACAGCTTAGACTTAAGTTGCGCTCTTTAGAGACAAAATGCCTGCACGACAAGAACAACGCATGCTAAGTTAAAATACGTTACGCTGGACGAAACCTCGTACTATGATAATCGCCCGCTGGGAATTAAGGCTGTTCCCGTGTGTCCCTCCTAGTCATTATCTTGAGCTTCCACCCGTGTCGTCCAATAATTACTATCCGATGCTATAATTACTACAATTTACATAAAAACTACAAATAACACATTTGCCCTCCTTGTATTCTTATCGGTTCGCTTCGTTTGGTTGTGTGCAACAAGCAGGAAACGTTCCTCGATCGACTCGCCTTCTTTCGTCCACTTCTACTCTCCGATGCACGGAAGCACAGGCAATCGCACGCTCTTGTTCCCCGCTTTTTTTTTTTGCCTATATGTGGAGTTGTCTTCCCAAGAAACGCCATGGCTGCGTTTTTAAAGGCTGCCCCATGCTACGATAGAAACATCTGCCTATAGGCCGTCGTCTTCTGAAACATCTCTCCCCCGACATCATGCGGAAGCAAGCGTTCTTGTCTCCCTTTCTCGAGGCAGTGCACCGTGCTCCCGACTGGGTTGCAGAAATTAGGTGCCTTTTCTCATCTTCTAATCACGACCACCACCACCCTTTGTCATTTCCACTCAGTCTCCATCCTGTCCCTCCTTCATTCTTCTTGTCCCACCTATGTTTCCATGCGGTAATATTGAACTACTGAGATTTTCTTGAAGTTCCTTATGGCGTGGCTTCTTATGGCCTGGGTCTGTCACTCCTCCGTAATGTATGTATGTATGTATGTATGTATGTATGTATGTATGTATGTATGTATGTATGTATGTATGTATGTATGTATGTATGTATGTATGTATGTATGTATGTATGTACTTATGTATGTATGTATGTATGTATAGCACATACTGTGGCACATACCCGCTTCAGAGCGGGTATGTGCGGCAGGGGTTGCGAGATGGGAGATGGCGGTACTTAGAGTGTTCTCTAGAAGCACGCACGGGCGGACGCACGGTCGGACGAACAGACAGACTGGCAGACGGATAGACGGATGGATGGACGCGTGAACGTTCTGACGTATGGATGAACGAACGGATGGACAGACGGATGGACGCACGAATCGACGGGCAGACAGATGGATGCACGAACGGAAGGACAGACGGATGGGCGGACTCACAGACGCACGCACGGATGAACGGACTCACGGACAGATGGACTGACATATGGACGCACGGATTGACGGACGGACGTGCGGATTGATGGACGGACGCACGCATTGACGGACGGACGCAGGAACGAACGGACGGACGGAAGCATGAACGAGCAGGCGAACGCTTCACTCCACTCATCATGATTCACTCGGTGGATATGACGGGATTTTTTTTTTCCACAGTATGAACTATACTGACACGTCTGGCACTCTTTTGACGTCGTGGTGATGTTCTGACAACAGACACAATCGATAATACTTCCCCACACGTCGCATTCTCGAAGTGCAAGTAAAAGCAGCCCAGCTCTGCCGAAGAACGCGGTTCAAGCAGACATGCAACGAAGCGGTCGTTACCGTCACGCGAAAGGCGCATGCAGGGATGCGACAGTGTGGCGATAGGTTTAGTGGAAGTCCGAGGTTTCGGCAGGAAATTGGCGCTTTGACGATCCAGGCACGTGGTCGCACCTGGCCGCTCGTGCCGTATCTTTACAGAAGATCAGCTGATGGCGCATGCTTTATAAGCATTGTGTTTTGTCGCCAAGTTTGCGTTGAAGCCAGAAACAACAGGAAGGTCGCTTCGCCTGCACGCCAGCGTTTTGCATTACGTCAGGTCAAAAGCTAAAGGACGTTATTCGAAGGTCGCATGTTCAGTCTCCGCTTACGCCAAGTTATTTTTCCATCTATTTTTCTTCACATTTACATTACCATTACTCTGTATAACATTTCCTATATATTCCTTGGCATCATTGTCTGTTAGATATCATTAATATTTGTCCAAGAAAGAAAACAAGCCCATAAATATACACTTTTTTTGCCTGAACTCGTGGTGCGTAACTCCTAAGGACACGGCATATATTTTTTTTCTGCGTATTCGAGCCTGCGGTTGTCGTCGTGACAGAGATTTTTCCATTGCAATCAGACGTTCTCCTTTTGAAACGAGGCTATTTTTTGTCTATATTTAGCGCGATACAGTATTTCCAAGTCGCCAGTGCCAGCTGGCTCTTATCGTTATATGACAGGGCCACGTCTCCTTCCATAACAGCAGCATGCGGGACACTGGCGTCACGTCGATACGTCAGGCATGCGGTGACATGATTTCCTTTGCCTCTTTCTGTTTGTGTGTTGCGGGTCAATCTCAATCTTGCTTTTTAACTGCAAGCGAGACAATGTTTTAAGAAAGCTTCGTCTTGAGGAATCAAATCTCGGGGCAAGGCGGACAGGCTGACATAAAAGTATTGACCAACCCGGGGCAGTGAACGAGTTTTTTCTCATGCGACGTGTTCGTGGGGGTGCCGAATACGTTGATTACTTTTTACTGTATATCCTGAAGTGAAATGGTGTTCGCCAGCTGGTTGTGTCAAGAGCGCAGCTAAGAAGAACTGGGCAAGCGCAACAGTGCATTACTGCTCCGCTAAGAATGAAGAGGTGTCTTTGTGCTATAACTATGCCGCACTTAAATACCAGTGGTTAAAATAAGCGTCGTTAAATGGAGAATGGGACGAAAATTCAGACGCTGCTAAAATGACCCGTCAAGATTGTGGACCAAACATGAAACGTATGCGGCAAGCCAGATATGATAACGCAAGGCGTGGCTAAACGAAGCGTCCTACCTAAGTGGTAAACCTTAAAGGGAAGACGAAAAACTCGGGAAAATGAGTTTAGAGCTTGTAATGAGAGTCGAATGCCTGTCTGATTCGAAAAGCGGTGCGAGGGAGCTGTCAAACGTGAACGCGAAAAGCTCAGGCTGGGGCCGCAGGGCTTTTTGAGATGCTGAAAGAGTGCGGTGACGTCATCCTCAGTCTGCTGCGTTGTCTCCAACTGCAGCGCTGTTGAAGCGTGACCTCCTCAAGCAGCTCCGACAACTCGTCGCGGGAAAGTAGCGGAGGTGAAATTCGAAGATACCAACGACGCTTGTTCGCGTGGCGCTCGCCTGTGTGGGGTCAGTCCAGATATCGTCGCCCCGCCGCGGTGGTCTAGTGGCTAAGGTACTCAGCTGCTGAACCGCAGGTCGCGGCGTCTGATCCCGGCTGGGGCGGCTGGATTTCCGACGGAGGCGGAAATGTTGTAGGCCCGTGTGCTCAGATTTTGGTGCACGGTAAAGAGCCCCAGGTGGTCGAAATTTTCAGAGCCCTCCACTTCGGCGTCTCTCATATTCATATGGCGGTACTGGGAAGTTAAACTCTACATAGCAATCAATCATTTTTGATGTCAAGATCCAGTTGTAGAATTTTCTCTCTCACTTTACTTGCTTGATTATAATTAACATAAGTGAGTGGCGGCAAATTGCCGCTGGAGCGCAGCATGGCTCCACCAATGGAACCGAAGGTAACGTATACGTATACACGCCAACGCTTTCGGCGCCATCACGTGGGTGCCCGATAAACGTAATCGTTGCCAACCACGAAATTATTCGAATTCTAAAAACGTTTCAGCTTCCCTTTCAAAAAGCATACTCTGCAGTCAAGAGCATCGCTTCCCATATTTATCTGTATATTTTATATAAATGAGGTGTTTCTATGTACCTTAGATTAAAATTTAGAGTCACCTCTGTGCTATGTGCATTAAAGCTTCGATGGTAATCCTTCTTAACCAAGTGTTGTTTTTTTATCACCATGGCGGTAACACGTTGCGAATTCAATGCAGCAGATATAGCTTGTTGATAATATTGCATATAGGTAATAGAGCATGTATATAATGCCCCGACACAAGTTGAATACAAGTGCATGCTCACCTGCCGCGGTAGTCTGGTGGTTATCATGCTCGATCATTGGCCCAAATTTCGAGGCATTAAACCCCAAAGAAGGTGGTGATTTGGGCTTTGGCATGATAGCACGAAAAGTGATGATGGCACCTGTTACAGACACGGACAAAAGAAGGCGCGTTCGAGACACCACATGCGATGTTGTGGAATGTGCCTTCTTTCGTTCGTGTCTTTAGCTTGCGCCACTATCAATTATCATGCATTAAATCCCGGTGGTTGCGGTCGCATTTCGATGGTCGCGAAGCGCTATAGAGGCCCGTGTGGTTTAAAAAACATTGTGGCTCGTGAAGCAGTCTGACTTTTCGCGGGACGGCTCAGTGCTCTACCATAGTTGAGTACGAAGTACTCGAAATCGTTCAACATTTATTCTAAACAAAAACTGGCTGGATTAAATTTATGGAGCCATCAACTACGGCACTCCTCATCGATGTTTTGGGGCGTAAAATCCCGGCGTAGAACTAATAAGGAAGAGGAGAATTCGAGACATCTGTAAACATTGTCTGAGGCTTAGTTGTAATACCAAAGCGGGAACCTATCAGCCCATAGTGACTAAAGTTATTGTTTCACACCGTAAGCTGTGTGGCGCCTCCTCGAGTTTAATGGAAGAAACATGGATGAAAAGCTGGTTTGTTGGTTGGACACAATGTAATGAAATTAACAGGAAATGAAGCCAAGGACAGTACACATGACATTACTGGTAGTACTTGACTAAAGTGTAGTCTCTGTGACAGAAATAAAAATGGCAAAGAATTGAAACAGGTAAAAAAAACGACATTGCAGCCATTGGGGACTGAACCTTCAAGCTTCGGATGACGCGTTCTCCAAATATTATACGTTCGGTCCTTGAATTTGTGTGGCTATTCATGCGTGTGATCTCAACAATCACTCGAGTGCCCTGCCTTTTCTCGAAAAAAAGACACATTGCGCTTTTCTGTTTTAATATCGATGCCTTTACCGTGCAGCGGAGCCACTTGTTTCCCCGCTCATCCCCCAGTGCATGACATTGGCGCAGTGGTGGTTGGTTCACGGTGCGCAAACAGGCCGAAGCGCACTATGAAGCAAAGGCCGACACGTTTTAAAGGCGAAGCATTTCTCAGCGAACTTCGGCGACTTTGAGCGTATCTATCTATCTATCTAGCCGCTAGCGTTTGGGTGCTCGCGTGGTCACCCCCTTCACTTGGCGTGAACCAAAATTAGCATGGGAGGGTAAGATGGTTTGACGAATATGACGCGCTGCTCAAGACCTCAATAATGTCACAATCCCGTCGCGTACGTCGTCAAACACGTCCCGCCAGGCAGTGGCGCATACCCACGGGCGGGTATGTGCCGCTGGTATATGGTTATGTGCCACAGATGATTGACACTTAGTATTTACCCAGGAACGACGAAAACACACATGGACAACTTCAACGTGCGAGCGTTAAGAAATGCCCGAACACGGTAGCGACCACCCAACGAATTCAAATAATAAATGTCAGGGTCCCAGCTTGAATTAAACCCAAGCATTCTGCGTGGCAATGAAGCATTTTACCACAGAGCTACGCCAGGTCTTGGAACTACATTTCAAATAGACGTTAATCTTCGTGAAACGTCAATAGTGGTTGCAGTACTGCCTACCCAATTTTATAAACATTACACATGTGCTCTTTTCATACATCCGTCACGTCGGGTTAACGTCAATTTTATTCATGTCATGCGCTAAAGTTTATTTATGTGGCAGTTTTCAGGGCCAGCATCCTCGCGAGCATCCGCGCTTCATATCAGCTGCTGGTGTTGTTAATACGCATGTTCCAGTTGGCATCGTTGCGCAAGTGTAAATAACTGGTTATATAAACATCTGCCACTCGTCAACGTTTGTCTGTGCGTGCAACATTTTTGCATATATTTAGCGTCATTTCATGACGTGTCACACAATAAAAAAATTGCAACACGGTCACCTTCCCTCCGCATGCTTCGCGTAACGTCAATTCCCAGTTGCGTGGGATCTGCCGACATTTTTTTTAACCAAATTTTTTTAGTTTCTCCGATCCCTTATCGCACAAAAAAAAAACAAAGAAGAAATGTATGGGTTTGAGGGTTTGCTATCGCTAGCACCACTGACCAGCGGAGCTTAGGAGTGATCTCTGCAAAGTTGTGCGAAGGTTGGCAAAAAAAAGAGCGCAGTTCAGCAAAGCATTATCAAGGCTAAACAAGGTTGCTCCTCTCTCTAGTCTGACTGACACCTTGTCTTGACGTATTATCACATGCATGCTCAATTCATAAAGCAAGTGCGAGGCACATGGGACGACTTTTTACTCTTACGTAGAGTACCAAGTACTCTAAATTGTACCAACCTTTTCTAAACACATGCTCTATACTCTCTCGCATTCACCTTCACCGCCACTCTCTCACTTTTCTTCACTGTTATCCTCACCTTTTTTTCCCGATCACGCATCCCCTTTATGTTTCTCTATCCCGTGCCCTGTCTGTTTTTTTTTCTCATATTGTACACACCCTTTCTCCACGCTTATCACTCTTCCTCACTTTCAATTCCAAGTCCCACCCCTCGCTATGGCTCTAATGTGCTTCTACCCTCTCATCTACTCCTCATGCTGGTCTCACTCCTGCTTAATTTCTCTTTCGTTCTCCACCCTTTGCTACACTACATCACGCCTTCGCTGCCACGAAATACACTTGAATCATCCTAAATCGATGGTCAAAACTTTGCGCAATGTTCGGCGTGGTTAAAGCTCGAGTTCAAACAGCTCCTATGTTTCAATCGATTCGAATTTTTTTAGTGAACCGGGTCTATAAAACAGAAATCTCTGCAGTAACGTAGACACAAGAATGATATTTACACTGAAACGATACAACCGTAATTCTGAGCCCTTCCGCTATTGCGAAGATAGAGGGCAGCGAGGATGTGGCTGTGGTTCACCTCGTACAGCGACAATGGCTATGGTGATTTTGGGCATTGTCATTGCTGACAACAATAAAACTTCAATGGGCCTTGTTGATTCGTAACATTTAAGGTGAAGACTTCGGCGCTAACTATGAAATAGACTATAAAATAGACTATGAAATCGACTATGAAATCGACTATGAAATCGACTATGAAATATACTATGAAATAGACTATGAAATAGACTCATCTTTTTGGAGTCCGTCCTGGTTAAGGCCCAAGTCTTCAGCTTGAAAACGTTATTGGCCATACTGAGAAAGTAAATGGGCTCACGTTCAGAGTTGGCGATGTTTTTCTTGCACGTGATGCATATTATACATTATCAACAGAGGCCATTGGGAGAACGAAAACCTATAATACATAACCAACCACGCGGTTTCGAATGGACAAAAATGGCACGACGGAAGCTTTTTGTCCAAGTGTTCTTGTCTTCGAGGCAGAATTGTTAACCTCATCCTGCCATGTTGGTGAAATATCGAATATATATGTTATCTTTTGCTCCACCTTCATTTTTTTTCACGCATAAACACAGAAAAAAAGCACTTATGTGTGTTCTCTCAGTCCAGTCCTCATCAATTCAGTCAGGCGCTTACCTTTATGAACATAACCGAGTTAGCCAGTTTGGTTTTTTCATACGTCGCGTGGAGACGCGATCCAGTAGAACCTAGCCGTTTACGGCCCCTCTGCAAATAAGGCCTTCGTACAGTGTAGAGACGTTCGTAATCGTTTCTACCGACAGCGACACGCCCATAAATTTCCCTCCACGAAATCGCCGGCTCACGCATCCACACGTAGGTGTGATGAACGCATTCGTAGACAATAAATTTCCGCTGTTTACCCTTTTTTTTTCTTCCCGCCTACAAGTAAGGCGTGATATATAACGTACCGCCAAACGCGCGAACCGCAAACACTCCGCTACTGCCATCCAGAAACAATAGACACCGTGGCATACGCTCCCTTCACTCCCGGCCGGCTCTCTGGCACACGCACACACACGCGCCATGTGCAAACAAGCATATCCAATCAATTCTGCGGCATGAACAAGAGCCTCGCCTTGTGCTCTCGGCGTAGAGCTTTGCTCCTGTCTGCGTTTTGTTGTACACACACACAGACACACACACGCATATGTGTATATACCAGTATGTATACACCACTCTCTTTCCTGTCTCCTCAGACTCCTTCTCCTCACAGCTCTCGGTGTCGACGCTCTACAGACACCCCCATTTTTGTGTCGGCAGGAAATATGGAGCGCCTGTTGCAACCTCGTTGCCTCGGGAATACAGCCATGGCGACCCGCGAAAACGGTTTCTTTAGTTCTTGTTCTTCGATTCTATTTAGTGCTATTGTTTTTTTTTCATTTCCTTATGTATGAGGTAGTGTGTGGGATCTTTCTTTTGTTTTGCTTTGTTTTGTTTTTGGCATCGTTATTCATTCCTGCATTTGTTATTTAAGGTTGTTGCGAGGTCTTCCAGGGAAGTTTAGGCAGTAAAACGCCGCAATTCGAGAGAACGGCGAGGGCACATGTGCGCGTGCGGCGTTTTCTTTTCGCGAAACACCCCGATCGGCGTTTCTTAGAGTAGCACGTAGCGTCGTGAATCCGTAGAAGCGTTCTCACGAGGCGCTTCAGAAAAAAAAAAGGAAGCTGTGGCACAAATAGGAGTATATGGTAAAGAGGGAATCATGAGGAGAGACGCACGAGAGACGGAAAGGCATCCGTAAAGAAAAAAGGCGAAGAAGCAAGCAAGCTGAGCGCATTTCACTACCTTATCGCGGGGAAAGGAAACAGGAAACAAATTGGCCCCATATCTACATGTTACACTGCAAATGTCGTCGAAAGACCATCTTGCGTCTGGAGAGACTGAACAAAACATTTCTTGGATGTTCTTCTGAAGAAAATCGGTTAATGGTATTCTGGAGGCACTGCGTTAGAGTGCCTCGAGCGTGCAGCGGAGGCGTAACACAGCAATAGACACAGGAAAGAAGACAGACACGGCATTTTCATTTCCTGCGTCTAAGCGTTGTTTTATTTTTTACCTGCATGTCTCATTCAGTTCATGTATAGTTAGTGCTGCTCAAGAAGAACAGATCATCAGCAGTTTGTTAGTAGTCGTTTCTTCCTGTCTAAAAAGAGAGAGTGGGAGACGGGAGAAGGAACAAGAGGTATGTGAGCTATACAGATGGAATGGTGAAGAGGAAGGCATGCGGAAGTTTTTTTAAGGGATAGGTTAAGTTTTGGAAGATTGAGCGGCGCGTAGTCATGCAGTCCATCGTGCCAAACAAAAACCGATGTATTTCCGAGCTGCGGAAAGGTGTGCCCGCATATATGCAGGTATGCGAGGATTACGACGTGAGAAACATTTAACCGCAAGTTACAGCCCCTGAGCCACGTTTCGCCATGGGAACGTCTGATATTGAATTCCTCGACCTCGCCGCTGCTCTTATGTCGCGTGCTTGACCAACTCGAAAAACTTTGTTGTGTTCAGAAAAAAAGTTAAGGGACCTTAAAGCTTCTCTTTTAGGAGTTGAACGCGATAGCGACATTCTGTTCTTAGTGCGTGTTGCAAACACTTCGTTCATGAAACCTTTTTCGAATTTACTATGCACCCACTATACGTGGCCTTAAGGGAATAGGCGCAATAGCATGTGTGCCTTTTGTAGTGGGATACCAGCTTTCAATCATGGAGCCATTATGGTAATCACATATTCTGACACCCGTTGGCAACGGACGCTTGTACCACGCATTGTTACTGCAATATTTTACATTGCACTGTGACGCATGTATACAGGAGGCGTGTGTTTGTGAAGCCTGAAAGCCACTTTCAGTGTATTTCGAAGAAAATAAAGTTCTTTCCACTATTTTTAAAAGCAGAGGCGTGGCCGTGTTCGTAGAGCATCCGCTTGCCACGCAAACGACCGAGTTCGATTCCGACTCGGAACCAAACAACCCTGGCTCGGCCCCCACTCTACTCCAGGGTTTTTCATCGCATAGTTCTCAATTTTTTGGTCACGCATAAGATAAAGATTTTTCGCTCACTACCGACGACGCCGACACCAGAATTTCTGCGAAACGAGCTCTTTACCGCTATCACGTTAGAAAGTGGTTTGCGATATAGAATACTTAGTACTATACTATGCAGGTCAGCTGAAAGCCGTCCAGTGCACCTCACATTTGGCTAAGCTTATTGTGGTACGAGCTCTCCTAAATGTGTTTAGAAAAAGTGTTAATACCTATTAATAGTACCAGGCACACTAACATGGCAGAGAGGCGTCCCGAAACTGCAGGAGATTGGGGGGGGGGGGGGGGTTAGAAAAAGTGGGTAACGATTTAGAGCACCAGGTACTCTACTATGGGAGGGCGTAAAGCCGTCCCCAAATATTTTACTTTCCCATTATTGTAGACGTCAACGTCGTGAATTTTAGCTTTAAGAGATCACAAATGTAGGCGTTATGCACGGGAAAACCCGCCGCTCTTCTCGGAATGCTGCCATCAAAGGTGCGCTGGGCCCACGCACATTTCTATGAGCCATTTTGCAATGATAAATGTTCCCTCAATATAGTGCTCGTCTGGGATAAGCGGTTTTCGATAGGACAATCTGATTATTTGTCGAGGTTATTATTGCGACTCGTCTTTTCACGTGACAGATTTTGATTGTTGCTTGAATATGAACGTATGAAGGTCGTTATTGCATGCAGCTACTGAAGTGTTGCAGTGCAGCCCCAAGGAGATTAAAAAGAAATTGCTGGAGTGGAAGCTCCCACAATGCTTTGCCAGCAGTAGTGAAGCCAGCTTTTTGCCCTCCAACGATCTCAGAAACATGCAATTTTCTGGTAGTGCTCACTTAGACATCAAAGGTACTTCATTCATTAGTCTAAAGGCTACGTTGACTATAAATTAAAAATAGTTGTTTGCAAAGAAATAATCGACAGAGACTAGTATCGCTGGCTTGATCTCCAAACGAATTTGCCTTAACTTTGAGGATTACTAAAGAAAGCTATAACCAGGGACGCACTTTGAGCACTATCTGACCCGAAATAGGTTGCCACGTTAAACTTATGGGCGTGCGAAGAAAACGTTCCTTCTCGATTGCCGAACGCAAACAGCTCAGCATGCCCCTAGTAGGACGGCTGCCCCAGCCGCCATCTTACGGCTGGCACGGCTTCATCATGAGCAAGAATTTCCACACCAGCAATTTTTTAAAACCTCCTTTTACAGATCACGTGTGCAGACCACGTGCTTCTTTTCCCAGCGCTGAGAAAAAAAGCAGTAAGAAAGGAGCACTGCACAATGATCAAGAAGAAAGAAAGCAAAAAAATAAAGAAAAAAGAAAAAAAACAGGACCTTTTTCAAATGCTCGTTTTGCTTCGTTTTTCGGTGGACGTCTGAACCGTGCGGTAACTGAAAGAACCGCCGTGTGCGTAACATTGGCTGTTTCGAGATATCTTAGAATGCTTGCAACCAGTACAAATGTTTATCGCGTCTTACGCCTTAATTATAGCGGCGTCTGTTCAGAGTGTATTTTCCTTTGAACTCGGAGGGTATTTTCTGGACTTCATGTTTTGGAAGAAAATTAGGCGTTCAACGGAGTTTATTTATCGTACTTCTCGAATAATACAATATCTGGTGTTTATCTTGGTTTGCATAGGGTATTCCAATGGCTAATTATTGTTTCACTTCCAATGAAATTGAGTTGCATTGTTGCTTCTAATAATGCTGCTCCTCCGTTCTTTCAATTTTTGTCACTTCCTGCACACTTACTCCGTTAATAAGGCTGCTGATGTGCTGCACTGTAAACTCGATATAGTGTGCTTCTGTGAGCAGCAGCTATTCAAGCTGCTTCTCAGCGTTTTCTCCCAGTTGCGCTCATCTTTTTGAAAAACAAAAACCATTCACCAACAGTTTTCTGCCTACCAACACCTTAAAAGAAATATGTGAACACGATGGCAACTAAACAGATGTGATGTTTTAGCTAGTCGTAATAGACGAAAGCGTACTTGTACCATTTCGATATATGAGTATTCGAAAACAATGCTTCTATTTGACTAAAATTTGAGTAATGAGGTTTCGCCAGTGATATACTGCCGACAAACAATCTCCATTTTCGAGGCAAACACTCGATTCGTGGTGCGGAAGGCTTAACAATGTTTGTTTACGAGCTGAATTTGGTTTTGTTTTTTGTTATCGCGCAGATGACTCTATATTCATTCACCTGTTTCCAGGATATGGGGAATACGGCGACAAGTCAAGCTTAGACTAGTAATAACATTATTGTTATTATTATTGTTATTAATATTGTTATTATTATTGTTGTTATTGTTATTGTTGTTGTTTTTGTTTTTGTTTTTGTTTTTGTTGTTGTTGTTGTTGTTGTTGTTGTTGTTGTTGTTGTTGTTGTTGTTGTTGTTGTTGTTGTTGTTAATCGCTGGGGTTTAATGTCCCGAAACCACCATATGATTAAGAGATAAGCCACTGTGGAGGGTTCCGGAAATTTCAACCATGTGGGGTTCTTTAACGTGACCTAGATCCAAGTGTTTTCTAAAGAGAAACTTGCAGCAGGAGTCTTGAATACTTCGTTGCGTCATATGTCGAAAGTAAGCGATGCGTTTCGGATCGACAGGGGGGGGATGAACAACAAGAGAGAAGGCAGGAAGGTTAACCAAGCACATGCCCGGTTTGCTACCCTACGCTGGGGTAATGGAAAGGGGGCATAAAGATGAGAAAGAGGGAAAAGAGAAGAGAAAGAGAGATAGAGGAAAAAAAAAGAAGATTGTCAGTCAATCGGCTGGAGCGTACGCAGCGGTGGCACTACACCAATGTTAAATGTTGTCACGTAGGCCTGTAGTCCTCAAAAAGCACAAGACAGCTTTGACTACTTTCTGAGCCGACGAAAGGCGAGGACGGTGTTCCAGTAGCATCTGCATAGAGAGTGACCGATCGTCCAATTGTCGCAATGCGCCCGAAAGCTTCTGTCTTTCGGAGGCAAATCGAGGGCAATTACATATCAGATGGTCCTTGTCTTCTTTGTTGCAGCAGACGTCGCATTCCGCATTGTTGGTCAATCCGATGAGGGTTCTATATGCTTTTGTGAAGGCAACCCCCAACCAAAGGCGACAAAGAAGCGAAGCCTCACGCCAACGAAGTCCGGATGGAGGTCGAAGTTCCAGTCAAAAGGTTTATTTGGTAGAGTCTCGTATGTCTTATGCTTGGGGTGTTCCACTCTTGCAGACACAGACTACGTGTCATGTGACGAAGTTGCTTTGCAGCGTCAGTCCTTGACAAAGGAATGGGAAGGATGTGCTCTTCTTGGTGTGATGTGCGAGCCGCGTTGTCTGCAGAATCATTGCCACTGATCCCACAATGGCCAGGAAGGCACTGAAACTTGACCTCGTGGCCTGTTTCTGTGACGTGGTGAAGAAGCTTGACAACTTCGTAAGTTAACTGTTCATGGCAACCTCGTCGAAGGACTGACTGCATGATCTCTAGGGTCGGTTTCGAGTCGGAAAACACAGCCCATTTACTCGGTTTCTGAGATTTGATGTACTCTAGGGCGCCACGCAAAGCCGCAAGTTCTGCCGCCGTAGACGTAGTGGCGTGTGACAGCTTGATTCGCAGAGTGATTCCTCTAGCTGGAATCACCACCGCACCGCCAGAACCAGACGTTGTGGTTGAGCCATCAATGTATATGAGCACGTGGTTATTGTACATTTCGTGCAGAAGGTTCAAGCTCAAATGTTGTAGGGCTGATGAAGGCAAATTTGATTTTTTCTGTATTCCTGGAAATGAAATGCGTACTTGCGGAAGTGTCAGGCACCACGGAGGATACACCAGTTTCTCAGCAGGCGTAAAACCTGACGTAAATGACGCACGATGTGCACATACAATTGCACTAAATTTCGTGCGGGGCTTCTCAGTAGCGAGGGTTGACAAGTGGTGGGAAGGATTCCTAGCATGTTGCCTGAGGTACGTACGCATCGTTTCAATGGTGATGTGCGTCATGATCGAGTAGTCCTGCGCAATGGCAATTGTTTCAACTGTCGATGCGCAGCGGGGTAAACCAAGGTATAAACTAAGCGCCTGAGCTTGAATATTTTGGATTGTGCGGAAGTTCGTTTTGCACGTGTTAGATATAACAGGTAGGCTATTCCGCAGAAATCCAATAAGGAAGGAAGTATGTTTATTTACAGAAAGGCAGAGAGGTCGGCCTGTGCGATAGTTTGCTCTAGCCTGCTACTCTACACTGGGGGAAGGGAAAGGGGAAAAGAAAGATTAATGGATGACGATGGTGAGATAGAGAGGTGAGTATGTAGTGTTCTTTCTAGCGGAGACACATTTTAGAGCCGCGCACATAGTCCAGTTGTTTCTAAAAAGGTAATAACTGCTCTTGTGACCGCAGTTGCACTGTTGGTGTCTGGCCAAGGGCCCAACATGGTCTCATCAGTTAATGACCTACTGCGATATTGTTCAGTAGAAGAAATCAGTGTTTGTCGTTCACATGCGTATGCTGGGCAGACACAAAATATGTGCTCAAGTGTTTCTGGCACATCACAGTGTTCACAATTAGGACCGGTGTCACTGCGACCGATGATATGTGCGTAACGTCTAGTGTACGCTACACCAAGACGAATGCGGTGGATCATACTTGTGAGTTGCCGTTTCAATTTAGGAGGCATGCGGAACATCATTATAAATTATACCTTGTATAGCTGTAACATAGAATCGACCGACATTCCCCAACTTTTCCCGGCAAGAAACCTGAATAAGTGACAAATGGCGGTCAGCCGCTTTTTCACGTAGTTTACGTGGGGTGTCCAAGACAGGTTTCTGTCGATTACGACTCCTAAGAACCTTTGACTCCGGCTGCAAGACACCAACTGCCCGTTAATTGATATGCCGTAGGCGGACATTGGTTTTTTGGTGAAAGCCACGACTGCACACTTTCCACTTGCGATTTTGAGCCCTTGTTCACGTAGGTGGTGCGATGTCACTGATGCTGCCTTCTGAAGTCGAGCGCGAAGTAGAAGTGGAGTCACACCTGATGTCCACACACAGATGTCATCAGCATACGTGGAAAGTCGTACTGCTTGGTTGCTTGCCAACTAGTCCAATGAGTGTTAGGTTGAACAGCGTCGGGCTTAGCACTCCGCCTTGCGGGTCTCCTCGGCTGCAGTAATACTCGACAGACGCAACACTAAACCATACGCAACACGGAAACGCAGTGGTAGCGACTAGATCCTAAAGCTCAATCTAGTTGCACCCTTGAGTGTTCTACACTAGGGTGTTTTGATGCCTCAATGTTGCCGTACGTGCTTGCGTTAGCGGAAGTGCCTTTAGGTGTACTAAAGGACTACCATTTGCTATTCATCGCGTTCTATTTTACCGTCAGCGTTGAGACGCACGCTAACGCTAACGCAAGCTTTTCTCGCTGTAGTAAAACTCGCTAGTAGGGGTTATGCAGATGGCGTTAACGTGCCGCAAATTTTCGTTGCGGACAGCGAATTACAGAACACATCAGAATGGCGGGATAACATTTATGTGAAATCTGTGACTGCGGCATCACCTATAGAAAAAATAATGCATTCAAAAATTAAAAAAAATATATTGGAAGTTCTCGTCCTAATTCAAGCATGTAGCATTACTGCCACTTTTTGAGTTATGAAAGTAGCAAACAAATATGAACCACGTACAAAAAGTGAACATGTATATGTTCCAGATTTTATTACACCGATCTTATTGTTTGGCTTAGGAGCGTTCGAAAGGAAAAGCGATCCCAAAATTACGCTAAGTCGTAGTCAACAGGCGGTCATTGAAGCTGCCTAAAGGCAAGCGAAACATTTGCTGCAAAATGCTTAATGTGCTGTGTTTATCTCTTTTCCCTCTCTCCCCTTTATCTTTCATCTCTCCCATCCCCCTTCTATGCCCAGGGTAGCAAACCGGCTGCCTATAGACTGGTTACCCTCCCTGCCGTTCTTTTCCTCCTATTTTTCCTGGTTTCCTTTCTTGCTGCGAACTAAGTCAACCCGAACAAGGTCAACTTCAGTTCGAAAACGGCATTCGGAACTGCCGCCATATTTTACATGTGCTACATCATGCAAACTCGGTTACGCTGAATCTCAAAAACAGCGTGCGCACCCTGAACACAGCAAAAAAGAACCGGCGCATTCAGCATGGTATGGCCGATGGCCTAAACACAGCAGGTCGTTGAGTTTACTGGGGCACATGCATTTCGATCCCGCTATACCGCTATAAGCAAGCTATTCCGCTAAGTCCGTCAAACTCTAACTGTCGGAAATATCTTGCGGGTGCTCTCGCAGGCATGTATGACCGCTGCAGACCAAGCATTGTTTTGCTGTCTGCATACGTTTGTTGTGGTTTGCGGTTGAGAGCATTATTCGGTAAACCAAGCTAACTTTTGAGACGAAAGTGGACTACGCAGGTGGCAATATTAATTCTTGCAAGCGTCTGTGCAACTTGCCTTGGCACGCACTACGCACACACAAAAAATGAAACGTTATAATGACTCCGCGGATTCTACACATGCGAAAAGCGGTGTGATCGGGAGCCCTTTCTGCGGGTTTGTGAATCATTAACTCTGTACAAGCTCACCAGTTCTCGTTCTAAGAACCCTCTCGTACGATTTTCGTTACGTCTTTGCCCACCTCCACTTCGCTTCGTTATACGGCGCCTGTCTTGATTGCTCTGCGTCTTTTTGCAGGCATTTTCTGTTCTAGGGTTGATACAAGATCAACTAGCTTCATTGTTGAGAGTGATGCTGGATTCTTTGTCTCGATGCGTTTGCTGATAACGAGGTTGTGGAATCTGAATACGGCAACGAGCTCTGCGCTTCGCGAGAAAGCTCAATGGAAGAAACGCATGACGATTCCGCATGGCGTGCTCGTTGATGTGTTTTTAGGTGGCTGAACTTACTCCGAAGTTATCTTCTACCACGGCGTGTCTGAGCACGTGCTTCTGACAAGCGAATACTTTATGGCATCCATACAAGTCTACGCGCGTGGAGTCGAGGAAGGTGTGTTTCCCTTCGTAATCACCTATTGTTAGTTAGTGCCAAGTATCCCGCATACCTTCATAAAGTAGCACCTGTCTAGACGTTGTTTAAGGCGTGACAACAAACCTGCACTTTCCCAATGATTGCAACCGCGGAGCGGTGACGACGTCGCATTCTAAGAACTTACACGTAAACATGTTCGATAGAGTTTTGTCTGGCTGGGTAGGTTTAAAGGAATCATTGGACTCTCCAGCCAACTTCAGTTTCTAGTTGTACCCGTTGCGTCTCTTCCTGAGGGGGTGACCGACCGACCGGATACGTAGCTATAGCACTTCTTAGGGGTGCTCTTCTTTTCCACCATCGTTTTCCCCACCACTCTTATGAATGCGTAGTCTTCTCCATTGGTTCCGAATGGCATGAACATACGGGCTCGGCAGAGTCCCCGGTGTGATTTGTATAAGCCGAGAACTGTTTAGTAGCCCTCTTTACAGCCAGAAAATAGGAGGCTGAAGCCAGGCCACTGTGAACAGCACATGACGCTTCACTTAGACTTTTGCGGCAGTTGCGAATCTGGTTTTTCGACCTACATACCTTGGGGTGGAGAAAGTGCGCAATGCAGGTAAAGCTGGCCGTCCCCCCTGGACCCCTTCTTTGCTGAGAATCTTGCTCACGACTGTGTCTGCATTACCTCGTTCTAAACCGCAAATAACCGCTCTCGCTAATTATCGCTCGAAGCTTTTTTTTTTGTTGAAGATGTAGTAAGGCATCTCTGCGGCACGCCAGAACAGAATGCGACGTCTTCATCTTTGTTTCGAGTTTATACGTACGTCGATGCCACCTACGCCAAGCATTTACTTGTTCCCGCTAAAGACGACGCTCGTTTCGAGCGGCCGACAGAGAGCGGCAAAAGCGAGAGCTCGTTAACCCTGAACGTCCGCCGATGCTCGCTCGGGGCGCTTCAAGAACACCACTGGGCTCCCTTAACGAGGCCTCCGTGCCTAAACACGTAATGATTCGAGAGCTACGGATGCCCCCGTCACGGGCGAAGCGCCGCGATCGCATTGGGGCACTCGCAGAACGAGAAAAAAAATAAAAATAAAATAAAGAGACAGGGCTGCCGCCAACCGGATTGTACGAGAAAGATCATATAGGGAGGAGTACACGTGCATCACTAAGACGAGCGCGGAGATCGATACGTAATAAAATGAAAAAAAAAATACAAACGCTACGCTTTTCTCGATGCATTTGAGTCTCAAGTGATACGCGACGGTCATTTAATATGCATGCCGCCACGCTTGCGAGGCTGTACGCCGCGTTTCCCACTTACGCACGTTTTCTTATCGGAACGCTATGCGAGCATTGGTAAGAGGGCGCTTGGGGCTTTAGAAATCGAAGGAGAGGGGATAAATGATGGAGAGGAGGTAAAGAGAGGGAGGTAACGAATACAAAACGAGCACTGCTTTCGATTTGCCTCGGACGAGTGAGTCGACCACGTGAGCTGTACGTAGCTTCGCGATTTTGTTTTCCCTGTCCGCGTAGTCTACTTTTTCATTTTATTTCATTTTCTTCATGCGGGTCTTCGGTGCACTCCTTTTATCTGCCAGATGTTTTTGCACGTTCTGTTGAGGAAGTGTCCCAAGTGAGGGGTCGCCATCGTGTTCTGCTATAAATGCGGCGTATAGTTCGTGGTAGCTAATTAGAGTTGAGCCAAGAACATATATTACCTTGTTTCTTATGGTCGCCACAATTGTTTCCTCATCGCTATTATTTGTCAATTTTTAGGGCTTACGCGAGGTCACTCACGCTAGTTGAATATTTTCTTAGCGTGTTTCGTACTGCCCAAGCAATTAGCCTAATCGTGAACACGGCCTGGGTGACTCCATGTGTGGAAACTAGAAAAAAAGAATAAGTGAACGAAAAGAAACTATCGAACACAGCGCGTCTGCTAAACAACTGCTAATGGTCTTTCTTTGATTAATGTAGGGGAACACTATTAGGCATTCCGTACAAATATAGAAGCTGTCAGATTTGTATGCTTCCTCATTATTTTACTAATAGTTAGTGTTTGCGTTTCTAAACCATGAACTTATCAGAGACGTCACAATGAAGATAGATAAAGATGCAAGGAAAGGCAGGGAGGTTAACCAGACGCATATCCGGTTTGCTACCCTGCACTGGGGAAGGGATAAAGGGGAGAAAAGAGGTTGCAGAAAGATGAGAAGGTACACACAATCACGAGCACACTCGGGGAGCACACACAGTCTACAGGCGGTCTCTCAGGTTTGTTGACTTGAGGTAAAGTAGCAGTGCTTTTGTTGCTTTCTGCGCAACTGAGGCAGATGCCCAAGGTCGTAGTATCTTCTGCACACAAAATGGTCCGGAGTCGAGTCGATTCAAAACCATCCGGAGCTGGCATCGCTGTGTGTCGTAGCAAGCGCAACTGCACAGGACGTGTTCGATGGTCTCTTCAGCTCCGCAGTAGTCGCATGTAGGAGTGTCTGCCATACCAATGCGAAAGGAGTACACCTTTGTAAATGCAACACCCAACCAAAGGCGGCATAACAGTGTCGCATTGGAGTGGGAAAGTTGTGATGGTAGATTCAGCTTGAGTGAAGGATCCAGTTCATAAAATTGACACCTTTGGAAGCTGGTAGACGACCAGAACGTGCGTGTGAGATCTCGAGCCAGCAGGTAAAGTTGTCTTGCTGCATCATTCCTTGATAGAGGAATCGGGACTACACGGGTTTCTTCATGGGCTGAGCGGGCTGCATCATCTGCTAATTGATTTCCGGTAATACCGATATGTCCAGGCAGCCATTGATATATAATATCATGCCCTCGCGCAAGAGCTTCATGATGGCAATGTCTTATTTCTTGTACCAGTTGGTCATGACTCCTCCTACGCATGGCAGACTGCAAACTCTGCAGCGCTGCCTTCGAATCACAGAATATGACCCATTTTCCTGGACGTTCTTGAACGAGATATTGTAAAGCAGCCCTTATAGCAGCAAGTTCTGATGCCGTAGATGCAGTCATATGCGACAACTTAAACTTGATTGTCATTTCTGCAGCCGGAATTACAGCGGCACCTGATGAGCTGCTGGATGAGACGGAACCATCAGTGTATATCTGCGTTCGGTCTAAGTAAAACTCATGTAATAATAGCAGTGTTGCTTGCTTCAATGCTACTCTGGAGTGACTGCTTTTCTTTTTGATTCTCGGAATTTCTAGACGTACTTGCGGCTGGTCGAGGCACCACAAAGGACAAGCCGTTCTCGCAGCTGGCGTATATCCTGATGGAATGCTGTTTAGGTGCTTGGCTATGACGTCTGAAAACGTAGCACGTGGTCTTCCGGAAGGTAGAAGGGCCAAGTGGTGGTCGGGGACACGGCTAGCATGTCGAATGTGCGCTCTGAGGCAATCCACAACTATATATGTCCTGACCGGATGGTCTTTGGCAAGCATGATTGTGGCATAAGTAGAAGCGCATCGGGGCAGTCCTAGGCAAATACGCAGTGCCTGACCCTGCAAACTCTCTAATGAATGAGTATTCGATTTGCAAGTGTTAGTCAGTACAGGCAAGCTGTAGCGCAATAGACCCAGAAATAGGGCCCTGTACAGCTGTAGCATGGAGGCCACAGAAGTTCCCCATGCTTTACCGCACAAGAATTTCATGATATGCACAATAGATAGCAGTCTCTTCTTCAAGTACGCACAATGTGGCCTCCACGAAAGACTTCTGTCGATTATTATGCCCAGGAAACGATGCGTCCGTGCATATTTGACACTCTGCCGATTGATGTAAACAGGGTATGGCGTCATTGGTTTTCGTGTAAACGCCATCAACGCGCACTTCACAGTTGATATAGTTAGGCCTTGTTTCTGAAGGTAGGCTGTTGTGAGGGTTGCTGCCCGCTGTATTCGTGCACGCACCTTAGGGCGAGTAACTGCAGCACTCCAGAGGCAAATATCATCGGCGTATATGGATAGGCACACCGACTTTGGCAGAACCTTCACCAGACCAATGAGGGCCACATTGAACAATGTGGGGCTTAAAACACCTCCCTGAGGTACTCCGCAGTAGGTGTAATGTTGGACAGTTGTACCCTCATCTGTTTGTACAAAGAAACCCCTGCCAGTTATATAATCTTTTATCCATTGAAACAGTCGTCCACCAATGCCCATTGCTGCGAGAGAAGTGAGGATGGCATCGTGTGCTACATTATCATATGCACCCTTCACTTCAAGAAAGAGTGCTACTGATATGCGCTTGCGACTTTTTTCTTGTTGAACAAATGTTGATAAGTCAAGCACACAGTCGATGGAGGAGCGGCCCCGACGAAAGCCTGCCATGCAAGAAGGGTATTTGGTGTATCGTTTCAAGTACCACTCGATACGAAATAGAACCATTCTTTCCATCACTTTTCTGAGGCAGCTTGCGAGGGCAATAGGGCGATACGCTGTCAAGTCCAATGGTGATTTTCCCGATTTCAAAAGTGGTATTAATCGACTTATTTTCCATTCTCGAGGAACACTGCCGCTCAGCCAGGAGTTGTTGAAACATGATAAAAGTTCTTTTCTGGCTTTTTGTCCAAGGTGTCCCAACGCACTATAAGTAATACCATCAGGACCTGGCGATGACATGCGCTTAGAAGCGACTAATGCACCTTCCAGTTCTTCCATGGTGAACGGAATGTCCATTTCTGGTAATCGCGTCTCAGGAACGATCACGGCGTCGATGCTCTCGTTCATAATATTCCCGGCAACTCTCGTGCAAAATTCTTCAGCCACCTCGAGTTCTGTTTTTCCATGATGGAGTGCCAAAGCTTTAAAAGGGTGCCGTTGTTGTGGAGAGGAGCGAAGACCACGAACTGTTCTCCAGATATATGACAGAGGTTTATGAGGGTCTAGAGATTCGCAGAATGCTTTCCAGCGTTCGCTCTCCAGTTAGTAAATTCGTCGTTGAATCTTTTTCTGGAGCCGCCTTGCTTCCCTCAGATCGTAAATTGATCTTGTGCGTCTGTATCGTCGTTCAGCACGCCTTCGTATAGCTCGTAATTTTTCCAGTTCGATGTCAAACTGTGTTACTTTAGACGAAAATGGTAATTTACATTTGGACGCTTGCATAGCTTCCGCTATGGTATTTTCCAGGCTGCAGGCGAGGCCTTCTTGGCAAGCGTTCTCAACACGCGATGCAAACATCGACCAGTCAGTCCCAATTGCAACACCGGAAGAGAAATTTTTTATGATACCATCGATCGTCACGTAGGTGGATATGTGATCACTCCCATGAGTCTCAATATCGCAAAACCACTTAACTTTGTGAGAGACGCACCGTAACACCAATGTCAGGTCAAGGCAACTACCATACGTGAGACCCCGCAGATATGTGGGGGTACCATCGTTCATGATGGAAAGGTCGTAATCGGAAGCGAATGTCACAATGTTCCGGCCCCTGGCATTCATCCTAGTGCTCCCCCAAAGCATGTGATGGGCGTTGAAGTCACCAATGATGATCCAAGGCCTATCGGTTCTCATTAGGATGTCTTTTAATCTGTCGCAGTCAAATCGCGATGACGGAGATATATATCCACCAATAAGCGTGAACGAAACTGCATTCTTCTTCACACGAAGACACACGTACTGATTGTCGTCATTTGAACTTATTGGGTGCGAAAGATAAGTCAAGTCTGTGCGAATGTAAACAATTACTTTGCTTCGTTCTTCGCAAGTGGCTGAACAAAAAGCTTCATAACCGGACAATCTATAAGGCGTTGATACGTTTGATTCACATATGACAAGTATAGGGAATTGATTGGCCCGAACAAATTGGCGAAAGTCTGAGATACGGGACTTCATGCCTCTGGCATTCCACTGAAAAATCGACGCACTTTTAACTTCAGTGCGGAAGATGAGATTTTGTTGAGCCATTGTGCTTATACGAAGTTAGCAAGAACTGGATTCAGTGCATCCAGTATTTGCAGTGCACTCTTAGCAGACGGAGATTGTATGCTGCTCAGTAGCGTGCGAATCGTGGCAATCCTGAAAATTAGTGCCTTAAACATTGACCCGAACATTCTTAAATGGATTGAATGCTTTCTGACTAATCGCACTCAGTTTGTAACAACTAATGGCTATATCTCACCTCTTTCTAAAGTAACATCCGGCGTACCCCAAGGTTCTGTATTAGGCCCTTTACTTTTCCTTATATATATTAATGATCTCCCCGACAGCATTAACTCCGCTATAAGGTTATTTGCAGATGATTGTGTAATTTACCGCGAAATAAACAATGAATCTGATAACCAATTTCTACAGTCAGACCTTGACACTGTCTCAACCTGGTGCAATAAATGGCTTATGACTCTCAACTCTAACAAATCTAAATGCATGTCAATAACGCGGCGATCTATTTCTCCCCCCTGTACCTACAGAATTAACGCCGTTCCCCTCCAGCATGTCTCTTGATATAAGTACCTCGGCGTTTACATTACCAACAATCTATCTTGGCACACGCATGTTACCTACATCTGTAATAACGCTAACCGAACGCTAGGATACTTACGCCGCAACTTTTCTCGCGCTCCGCTGTCCCTCAATATTCTATTATACCGACCACTAATTCGCCCAAAGCTTGAGTACGCGTCTGCTATATGGGATCCCGTGCAGCAAAATTTGATCAACGTGTTAGAATCTGTTCAGAACCGCTCAGTTCGGTTCATTTGTTCTAATTATTCCCGTACTACTAGCATATCAGAAATGAAATCTAACCTTGACCTGCCCAATTTAACTGTCCGGAGGAAACTGGCGCGACTGCATTTTTTTCATAAGATATTTTTTCACAATCCATCAATGAAGCGATACCTCATTTCACAACCGTCATACCACTCATCGCGCATTGATCACCAGCATAAGGTTGCCATTCCGTTTTGCCGCACCAAATTCTTTTCAGCAGCCTTCTTACCGAAAACAGCCGCCGATTGGAACCACCTTCCCTCTTCCGTTGTAACAATAACAGACCCTTTGTTATTCATGACTGCAATTTCTCAGCAATGCTTGTAACTATACGCAGTTTCCATTATCTATCTTTGTCTTGTATGTGCTTGAATTCTTACTTATACATTTTTAGTTGACTTATGTTGCCTTCCTGATTTGCGCATCTGACACTTGTTTTTTTTATTTTGTCTTTTTTCTTGTGTGTTTTAAATGTTGTACCCACACCCTCTGTAATGCCCTACGAGCCCTGAGGGTATTCTAATAAATAAATAAATTAATTAATGATTGTACGATTGCAGCCACTTGCCTGTCTTGGTTGGAAAGATCTCGAACCGGGACGATTGCATTCACTTGCCTGTCTTGGTTGGAAAGATCTCAAACCGGGAGCGCGGACTGGCCGTCGTTAAGCTCTTTCGGTTCGCTTGATGCTACTTCCCTTTGAAGGGCAGGCCACTCTGTCGCAGTTAGGGTATGCTCACTGGCTTTGTCCTTTACAGCCTTTCCCACGGCATGTGGTCTGGGAGGCAAAGTAGGTGGTACTGATGAGGGATCACGCAAACTTGTCGAGGAGGTAGCGGGCGTCCTCAAAGACCGACGTCGACGTGAACGACGCCTTCTGGCTTTAGCTGCGGCTTCTCGATGAGATGAGTGATCGCGCACCATCTCCTTCAAGATGGCAATTTCCTTCTGAATCCGCGGGCAGTCCTGTGGCTTCATGGGATCCATTGCAATTAGAGCATTTCTTGACAGTTGCGACGCACTTATCCGCTTCATGGTGCTCGGCGCAGCGGTGGCATACCACCGAATTCTCGCAGACGCTGCTCACATGTCCAAGTTTCATGCAATTACGGCACTGGAGAGGCTTTGGAATGAAAGGCCGCACAGCATGTCTGAAGTACCCCACCTTCACATGAGAGGGGAGTGATGTGCTCTTAAACGCAATCTTCACACAGCGAGACTTGCCTAGCCGGGTGACATCAACAATTGGAGTATCAGTTGTTGACTTGACAAGAAGTTGTAAGTCCTTATTGGAAATAGCGACATCAATGTCGTAGATCACGCCGGTTACTACATCACATCCCAAGGGAACATGAGAGCGCACCTGGTTGCCGTCCAAGTCAGTTACACTGCGCAGAACGCCCAATGCACTTGCGTGCAAAACGTCCACAGCCAGTATATTCTTTCTGGCGTTCACTCTTATGTCCGTGATCTCATTTGGCACGAGCGTTTCCAGAGACCTCGACACAGACTGTCTGTTAAGGCGTTTCATGCTGACGGTAGGAAGTGCAGGCAGAAACAGGATGGTATAAGTGTTCGATTTTGGCGCTTCACTTACAGTTTGAATAGTTGAGGATGAGGATGTCCTCATGTTCCTTCTCTTCGCCTTGCGGCTCAGCACAGGTTGGAAACCGTCATCTGAGAAGCCCTCACTGCTGAGATAGTAAGCATGAAGAGCTCCGGAAATCCTAATGACCTGCGATCATAACTGCGTACCTACACTCTTAATCAAGTCCTGGTTGAATTCCGGCTATACGCAGCACTAGAATAAAGCTCTGCGGACTCCTGGTTATATCTAGCACTTTAAGCTGCATTTGATGAAGATTGTAAATCTAAGCACACGAGACTCTAACACTTTGCCACCAATAAAGGGCGACCGGGATTCGATCCCGTGACCTTCCGGTCTGCAGTCGACACCATAATCACTAGAGTGCCACGCGGCTTTTTCTGGTATACTTACTAGTGCTTACTCATACGCGAGCACTAATGTAATTACGAAAATCTTTTTTCACTTACTGCTCATAGTAATACGCAGTTCCAAGTTGTGTTTTGTGTTGTTTCAAAATATTTGTTTCAAAGATTTTGTTGATTTTCTTTCAACAGTGCGAGTCGTTGGATTCCCCTTTGTTGGACTATCTACCTTGCGATGTTGCAATGTGTAGTGTTAGATTTTTTCGCTGATTCATGAAGTGCTTGCAGGAACCCTTTAATGCGAAATTATCTGCATTGCGCATTTTAATGCTCCATACTTGTCAGAGTCGTTGCGCAACGCCGGATTCTGTATACTTTTTTTCCTTCTTTCTTGCTTATGTTTTATTTGTTTATTTATTTTTAAAGTTCTGCTGTATGCAGCAGGCTGTGCCGGATAGCGTTGGCGGATAATGAGAATCGTCAACGAACTGACTAACCCGACTAATACAGCACCTTTGCGTAGAAAAAAAACACAGCGCGAAATACAAAATGAACGCGTATGACTGCCCTGACGTTGTGAGATGGCGGCAACAATTTTGCCGCAATGCCTCAAAGACCGCTTGCACAAGGAACGAACACCATGTCATCTTTGTACCTCGAAACAACGCGGTTCAATATGTACCACAGGATTTTCTTTCGAAGCCGCGGTTAATGAAATGATATGAAGTATACGCAACAGAAACCCCGGTCCCCGCGTATATATCTCTCTCTGTTCACGGAATATAATCAGTAATATCGAATGTATATAAAAACACCTAGCAATGTTCGATATACCAAGCTGGTCATAAGAGGTAGAAAAGGAGAGAGAATAAAATGTTATTTTGATAAAAAATGGCGCATTGCTTCGCTTGCTTTCATCTACTTAGTAGGAACAGGACTTTAGGCTGTCTGTTTCTTTCTGTCTTTCTTTTTTTCCTTCCTGTTTCTCTATATCTTTTTTCTTCTTAGTTTTTTTTTCCTGTCTTGGCAGCTAAGCGTATTTGAAGGCACCATTCTTGAAATCTATGTAACGAAATGAGTCCACACCGAATAAAGTGACGTCAGCTGCTCTCTCTCCCCTCTCTCTCTCTCAATATATATATATATATATATATATATATATATATATATATATATATATATATATATATATATATATATATATATATATATATATATATATAAAGAAGAACGTGTCCTTGGATCCAGTGGAAAAACACCAAGATGTGGAGGACGGGCAAAACGAAAACTTTTTATTTTTCCTACGTTTCAGCCGGGGACCGGCCTTCATCAGGGTTTCCCTGTTGAAGGCCCTGATGAAGGCCGGTCCCCGGCTGAAACGTAGGGAAAATAAAAAGTTTTCGTTCTGCCAGTCCTCCACTTCTTCGTATATATATATATATATATATATATATATATATATATATATATATATATATATATATATATATATATATATATATATATATAATATATATATATATATATAAGGTAAAGAAGTGTATACCTAAGGGCTCGTTTTTCCGTGTTTTAACACAATATTAATGAGATATAACAGACAGTAATGCCAAGGAATGTACAGGGGAAGTTATTAAAACCAATGGAATGTAAATAAGAAGAAAGAAAAGTGGATGAAAAAATTACCAACTTTGAGCAGGAATCGAACCTACGACCTTCGAGCATCGAACGCGTAATTCGAAGGTCGTAGGTTCGATTCCTGCTCACAGTTGGTAATTTTTTCATCCACTTTTCTTTCTTCTTATTTACATTCCATTGGTTTTAATAACTTCCCCTGTACATTCCTATATATATATATATATATATATATATATATATATATATATATATATATATATATATATATATATATATACATGTACCGCCGTTCATCCTTAGTTCAATCGTTCTCGCCCGGGGATGATAGATACCCGCAAAACGAATTCTTTCGCCGCGCAGAAAATCGAAGTGAAACGTGCAGCCTGAACTCTCCGATATCATGTAAAACTTTCCAGCCCTTCGCAATGCTGGGTTTCGACTTCGACGCCATGACGTCAAAACGGATCAATCTTTCAAGCCCCCAGCGATGAATATACGCGGAACGAGAAACGATTCCCCTATCACCTGAAAGGAGACAAGAAAAAAAGTGTGCATTGCAAATATCGTTTGACATAGCATATCACTTCCTTAAGAATTCATGGCGTCTATAAAACTTGACAGTACTCTGAAATAGCGTTATAAGCAGCGCTATAAATTACTGAGAAGGTATAGTACTCCTTCATAGCGCCAGTTACTCATTTCTAACCATAACAGAACTTGGTTAAGAAGACTGATTATTAGGTATAAGATGAAGACGCACGTAAATGTGCCTGCAATGAAAGTAATTTTTGGAGACGCGCTTGAACAGCTTGTGCGGGAATAATAACATCAGAAGGAACAGTTTCACTACAAACGTGAATAAACGCATGTGATTAGTGCATTATTGAAGGATATACGAATTAAGGCGAGCAGCTAACTGCATTAGGATGTGACCTGTCGTAATTATTAAAAATAGCGGGCGCAAGAGAAAAACCGCTGCGAAGACCAAAGCTCGTTTCGTGCAGTCTTGCGCTTGAAGACGAACTTAGCGGTGAGATCGCAGTGCGTGAAGAGGTATATGAGGAGTCTACTGATTTCAGTCGAGTTAGCGTGCGCGCTCTTTTGATCAACGTTCGATGTTGCTGTCCCAGCCACGCAGCCTCTCATCAGGCACATTTAGCTGACCAATTTTACGCTCCGTTTCGCCTTCCGCTAAACGCTCGACGTTACCGGAGCACAACGTGCGTTTTCGGCTTTAGCCGAGCGTCTTTCGGTCAACGCAATAGCGACGCCACCGGTGCATGAAAGTTGTTGTAAAGGAAAAGACATTTCTTCTTATCTTGTAGCAAGATAGAAAATTTTGTTTTAACATAATGTGAATTCATTGACTGTTTGACGCATGAGCATTATACATTAAATGCGAAGCATTTCTTACCGAACTTCGACGACCTAGAGCGTATCTATCTATCTATCTATCTATCTATCTATCTATCTATCTATCTATCTATCTATCTATCTATCTATCTATCTATCTATCTATCTGGCCGCCTACGACATTTAGCTCTCGTGGTCATTTCGATAACGGTATCGATACCAAACTTGGTATGGCGTAACATAACTCTATGAAGAGCATATTTGACCTCACAACAGGAAAATAATGGCATGTATGTCATGAATGTCATGATTCACATTTCATGTTCCCAAACCCTTTGCGCTGGTTTCGATCACATGGCGTGTCGCAAAGCTGGTATGGCTTGACAACACAAGTGACAGACCCGAACATGAAAATCATAACATGCGTGTCATGTAACAACAAGACTACATGCCACGCTCATGATGCGCTCGCGGCCGTTTCGCAAGTGCCACATATACCAAATTTGATATTACAGTACGTGAATGGATGACGAAGGTATGTGACTGATGCAAACGTGATAAACATCAGATGCGTGTCATGCGACAACATGACTGCATGCTACGTTCATGATGCGCTCGCGGCTGTTGCGCTTGCTTCACATATGCCCAATTTGGTATTCGTGATGCCAATGGATGACGAAGGTAGGTTACTAGTGCAAACATGATCATCATGAGATGCGTGTCATGTGAGAACATCACTACATGCTGCAGTCAAGGCGCCAATACATTTCAACGTGACGCGGTGCGCGTGCTTGCCGGCGTTCATTTCGTCACGTCACGCCGGCGTTGCCACGCTAGGCACCAGTCCTGCCATATATATACTCGCAGACACGCGCCGCACTGAGTTGCTTTGACGCATGCGCGTTTCAGCGCGTCTGGCGTCTCTCCGTCACGAAAAGAGGGAGACGCAGTGTTGCCTGGGTAACGCATCGGTGCGAAATGCAGCATGTCGTATTTCGCGCCCATTGCCATCCGGCCGCGCCGACGGACGCTGGTTGCGCCCGGCGTCAGACTATAGAGTACTCGTGTTTTGCTTACGTTGCGTCACTGTGCCCGACGTGCGTGCCCGTCAACGCTACAAGTTGTATATTGGACCCTTCATCATGTGCTCGTAGCCATTTCGCTAGCTCCACATATACCACATTGAGAGTTACGTGACGTCATTGGATGGCGAAATATATGACTGGTGCAAACATGATAATCTCGGCACGCGTGTCATGAAGAACATAACAACATAGCACGATCATAGCGTGCTGGCGGTCGTTCGCTAGCTCTACATACACTAAATTTGGTATCACGTGACGTGAATAGATGGAGAAGGTAAACGACACATCCAAACATGATAATCATGTCACGAAAGTCGTGTACGGCATCATTTACCTCCACCTCGTAACGTTGTGCTGACTTGAAAGTGAAATATCAGCATTTCTCATTCGTGCTTCGCATATCGTCGATTCCCACTGTACGTGGGATCTGCCGATTTTTTTCGTCACCTTCCCTTGAAGCTGGACTACAAATGAAGCCTTCAAAGCAGCCTAAACGCGTTTCAAACGGCCTGCCCTGAGACAGTGCGTTCATCTTGTGGCCAATCAAACAAAAAATCACAGCGTATCCCCGGAGTGAATGATGATGAGTGGGGTGAAGCGTTAATCAGTCTGTCTGAGCGTCCATCTATCCGTCCGTTCGTTATTGTTTCCGCCTCCCTTGCGTACGTCTCTGCGTCCGTCACTGCGCCCTTCCATTCATGAGTTCGTCCATCTAATGAACACTCAAAGTACCGCCATCTCGCATCTTTTCATAATATATTCATCATATAGAGGTACCGCCATCTAGCGGACATTCCAAAGACCTAATAAAAGGTGGCTACCTCCTCCTCCTCCTTATTATCCTACTACTAATACTGCCACTACTACTACCACTACTGCTACCATTGCCACCACCACCACCACCACCACCACCACCACCACCACCACCACTACTACTACTACTACTACTACTACTACTACTACTACTACTACTACTACTACTACTACTACTACTACTATTACTACCACTTCATACATTGGGGACGCACGGTTCGCCACTAAAAGAGCGGCTTGTGTTAAAACTAAATTGTTGCTACTGTTCCATAAAGGCGCTTACTATCAAAGATTCGCGAAGTCTCTTTGACGGTAGTACCAAAGAAGCATCTAGAGACGCATCTTCATGGTTCGAAGTGCGTTTCATACGTTCTCTTCAGCACTGTAGATGCTACAGATCCCTCAGCCAATAGCAAAGGCGCTTAGCCCCTCCACATGTATTCATTCGCTCCGCGTCGTCTGCTGAAGACGCCATGAATACAGTGGGCAGACGGATTGTAGTTATTAGGGCTAGTTTATTGATTTAAAATGCAGTAGAGTTATCAGAGAAGCTACTACACCGAGAACTTGAAAAAGCGTAAATTTGTTGTTCTGCTGAAGATCGGTAGAATGTCATGCCGGCGGAAAACTTCACTTTGAAGCTGTTTCTCTCCGACGCTGTTTGTGGCTCTCGTATGTCTGTCTGTCCTTCAACGCGTTCTTTCGCGTCTTCCGCTGCAACGCTCCTTTTAGGGGCGAAGCTCCTTAGGGCGTGGGCTGTGCGTCCCCTGTAGCCTGTATGTAGCCACCTCTAGTTTAGTTCTTGCAGTGTTCACTAGATGGCGGTACCGTCCCCTGTATCTAGCCACCTCTAGTTTAGTTCTTGCAGTGTTCACTAGATGGCGGTACTGTCTCCTGTATGTAGCCACCTCTCGTTTAGTTCTTGTAGTGTTTACTAGATGGTGGTACTTGTAGCTGATGATGAAAAGATGCAAGATGTTATAAACTAGAAAGCGGTACTTGTAGTTGATGAAAGACGCGAGATCTTATAAAATAGGAATGATGTCACATATGGCGCGTGTCATTGGTTGAAGGCAATCGTTCGATTTAGTGCGGCGACGTACGCGAGGGGGAGCGATGTAATAAAATCGAGTGGGCAAAATGTACAGAGGATTCATGGTTTACCAGGTTTACCTCCGGAGCTTCGCCCACTCATCATCATTCACTTCGTGGATATGGCAGAATTTTTTTCTCTCTTTTTTCTCTCCGCCGAAGGAGGACTACGTTTCGCTGCGCAAGCGTGTGGTTTTCTTACACCCCGTAGCTTTGGCAGTGCTGAACCAAAGTGGGTGAAACAGAATATAGATCGTTTCGTGTAACTTTACCTTACATGCGCGGATTCTCGCAAGGATTAGCTGCGACGACTTCTTGGAGGAGGCACATATCCTCGTGTGTCCTGGAGTGCCATCGGTGCTTGCGTGTTTGCCGAACAATCACTGCATTTTCCGAGCAACGCAGACTCGAGGCACAAGAGGGTGCCATTTTGGTCAGCTTCCCTGGCGCCACGTCATCCTTCGCTCGCTACGACGGTCTGTTCACGCGTTCAGCGCCGTACCATCTAGCGCATGCGCAGTGGTGCGACTACCGACTGGCTGAGTGGAGCGGGAGGCAAAGCACGGTCAGCTAAAGGTGCCTATAAGCACCCATTTATGCTGCTTCATATTTCTTATTTGCATGAGCCACCGTATGCCGTCTTTGCAAGCTTTCATTCGCACCTAGACGTTGCTAAGCGCGGGAAGTTGTTGGTAATTTGGAATTTATATGGAGCATGACGGCCACTCCAACGGCAAAAACGCACTACAAGTCCAAGTAACTGTTGAAATAATAAAAATCCCACAGGGGATCCTTTCGTCATAAAATTTGGCATGACTGTGAAGCGTGCCTTTGCAAAAGTAGCTCGATGTTATAACTGTGGTTCGACAAATGAGAACTTTCAGAGTGTCTGTCGATGCCCAATGAAATCAATGATATTTTTTCCTAATAGTTTTTCTTTATCATCTCTTTGTGTGTGTTTTACTGACGCCTCATCCACGACGGAAATGATATTCACGAACCTGTGGTAGAACCAGGCGTAAGCCACTTTCATTTTCAAAAGTGAAGTTACGTCTAACAGTGGCTCTTTTCGATATTTTTGTGGTTGCAGTACGCCGCTACGAGTAAAAGCAGGCACGGAATTTTCAGTATGATTAAACGTGATATGCACTTCTACGAAACCAATATTGATGCCTATTTCACAGGCGACGTAAAAGGAAACACGTGGTTGAAATTTGCTCTGCCAGGGGCGGCAACAATGTCAGCTGCTCACAAGAAAATAATCTGCTCTTTTAACGAGCTCATTCGAATATTTTCATTGCTTTCCCGATAACTAGTTGGCCATTCTTTCAGTCAACTAATGCTACACTTTAAAATGTATCCTGTATAACTAACAACGCGAACCAGAATAGTTGACGTCTGTTTCTAAGATGAGTCTTTATGAACATTCGGAAAACAGGAAGCAGGTACTGCACCGCAAGTGCAGGGAAGAAAAAAACAAGAGTGTCGCATATTGCTCATTGCACTGATAAGTATTTTAAGGAAGGTGTATTGCTGTGGTGCCAGATTATTTTGTCTCCGCACAAGCCTTTCAGATGGACACCTTGAAAACAGCGAAACAGCACGACGCACGAAGAGGAAATAAACTGCAAGACAGGCACTCACTCCCAACTAAGACGTTCATTATAAATAACACGAAGTGTTATACAAGAAGAGTCACGTGCGGAAGGATATACAGAAACAAGAATGAAACTACACACGCGCAGGAATCAGCCGTATCTACAACGATCAGCATGTTTAACGCGAAAAGTCCGACGCGTAGCCTCTGTTCGCTTCCACTGACGTCAGCGCCGCCAAGCGTTTAACGCGGTGTGTTTGTTGCAAGTAATGATAGATGGAGCGCGCGTGGATTTCACTGGTAAAGTTATATTTTGCCTCTGCATGACCGGTGTGTCGAATATATACTAACTTGACTAGTCCGTTTTCGCCATGTTTCTGTCATGGCTACGCTCTCTTGCACGCCCTTTCAAGTCGTTGTGTTCCGGGAATATACTGTTGTGTGTCTTATCTCTCGCCCTTTCAGTGTCCGCCATGGTGGATCAGAGGCTACAATGCTCCGCTGCTGATCCGAAGGTCGCGGGTTCGACCCTGGCCATGACGCTCGCATTTGGTGGAGGCAAAATAATTGACGCCCACGTGCCGTACAACGTAGTGTAGGCGCGCGTCAAGAACACCAGACGGTGAAACTTTCTAGAGCCCTCCACTACAGCGCTTCTCATAATCACGTCATGGCACTGGGACATTGAACCCCTGATGTTAGTTTTATTATTACCCCACACCTTCCGAGTTTGAAATTGCAGCTACCGCTTGAAAGAAATGATGTCTTTCGAGTGGAAGCTCCAACGAATTTATTGAGCAAGCGTGAGAGAATAGCCACGTCAGAAACGGACCGGCGAAGTGAGTGCACTCGACCCGCCGATCAGGCAGTGAAACAGAAATTTACTAGCGACATCGATGCGTGCTCCATCTGTGGGTAGTTGCAGCAAACATACAATTTCCAACGCTTGGCGGCGCTGATGCTAGTCGAAGCGAGGAGTGGCCACGCGTCGGACCGTTCGTGTTAATCGGGCTGACGGCTGCACGTCAGAGCTACGAGTTCGATACCAAACCTAATCAGTGATCAGCAAACGATGCCTAGAGATAACTCAGTTCGCTCGGTGACAATGAAACTGAAGGGTAGCTAATGCACATATCTTGTTCTTTACAGGTGATAGGTTCCGATGATTTCTACTAGAAGTCGATTCTTGCGACGGTGAACGATAGTCGAATTTTGAAAGCAGGATTCACAACGATACGCACCGTAGTGCACTCCGATGTGCCACACGAGCCCTCTTACAATTCTTGAGGACAACATCACTGTGCGACCGCCTGTGAAACCTGAACTGTGTGAGCGGTGTGTGTGTGTGTGTGTGTTATGTGCAATGAGTACTTCCTCCTCTTGTTTTTCTCTTTCCTTCCTCATTCTCCTCCTGCGTGTAAGATAGCAAACTGGACTTAGCCTAGTTAATCTCCCTACCTTTCTCACATTTCTCTTCTTCTCTCTCTCTCTTCTCAAAATTTATCAAATAATCTGTCACATTTATTTCTCAGTTTTTTTATGGAGCACGTGGCTTTGACGTCCATGCGGTGGATTCATGCACGTGCTTCGTTGGGCTCTTTATATTTTACGACGTCGGTGCGTACGTGACATATTGTATGAAAGAGTGTGTTCTCTCTAATAGACCTCTGAGAGGCGCGTCCGCACCTGACTCACTGTTTCTTTCTTCTTTGTCCTCGTGTTGCGTTATTTTCATTGAGGACGAATACTAACCAACTTGCTCCAATCTCTGTTTTCCTTACTTCCAGACTAAAGCACGTTTACCTTGACAAGAAGTTTACCTTGACGTCGTAGATGGCAGCTATACACATAATACAGCTAATGTTGCCACTGGCGGCGCGTAGCGTACGCGTACATTTGATTGAAAGGGGAAAAAATCAATTCTTGGGAAGAATTCTTGCGAAAGAAGAAAAGAAAGCTCCAACTCGATCGTAAACGAATGCGAAGCTAGAATCGAATCTCGTGATCCAGAGGGAGGCAGCCGCGCGGGAAATGCGGATGGTTGCAACGCGTGGGTGCGCTCCGTCGATCCATTGATTCCATTAGCCACGACGCGCAACGAAGAGACGCTGATGCTGCAGCGTCCTTGTTCGGCTCCCACCCTGCCTGACGAAGGTCACCGCTGGTGTGACACCTATTTTTGTCCGCGGGGCCTTCTCTCTGTCCCTCTCTTTCTTTCTCTTTATATTCTCCTCCTTTATCTCTTTCTGTTTTCTTTGTTTCATTTCTTCGCAACTGCCTTCCATATTTCTTTGTTTATTTCTTTTCCTTTGTTTTTTTATTTCATTCATTCAATGTTTTGTTTTTCTGATTTATTCTGTATTTCTTCTCTTTCTTTGTTTCTTATTTGTTTCATTCCTTCTTTCTTTGAGTATGTTGTGATCGCTACCGTTATGGCCGTGCAATCTGCAGGAGCCTAATGACACGTGCAGAGGTGCCATTTGGAAAGACAAAGGGTGATGCGAGGAAAAAAGTAGGTGAAAAAAAGTGCGAAAAGAACGATTCCTGGGAACCCCGATGAAAACTTCAGTGCTACCTTTAAGAGTTGTAAAATGCGCCACATTTCTGTTTATGGAACGAGTTGTCTAACAAAGGATGGGGAAGGGTGGTTGCACAAGCTTTTTCGTTTAAATTTTATTGTTGCCATGGTGACCGTATGAGATGTCATACCTCAAACAGAGACTTTTCCCTGTTTGCAAACAAAGTGACGTCACTGCCCCGCCCACCATCCCCTCCCTCGGAGAGAGTGCTGGTTGAAAAGAACGTTCCGTTGGCAGGAACCTTTTGCATGGCAGCGCTGCGTCTTTATGCATTCCTTCGACAGAAATTTCTGCGGTTCGCTATTCCCTAAAGTCACAGCTTTTAAAAGGAAGCGTTGCTGCATATGGTGCACAATTGTGTTAGGTTTACATGTGGAACTTTGCACGTCGTAGATGGCAGCCATACACATAATACAGCTAATGTTGCCACTGCGACATGATGTTTGAGCTTTGACAAAGAAAACTAGCCACAAACACCGCGCTATTTTACCACGCTCAGCCACCACCGGGGCTGTTTTGCCAACCACCGCCTTCATGTGCACTGGTGACGCCACGCTGTGACGTACCCCGGTAGAGGTCTAGTGATAACGAGAGAGATGGTTAGGAGATTTTCAGTCTAGTTAGAAAAAAGACACTGTGCAATGGCTCCCTCTTCTTTATTTTCGCGGTGAAATTTTACCCATAAGAATAACTGTCTGAATAAATTCATCCACATGTGTTTAGAGAAATTTATTCTCACGAACAGTGAACATCAATTACAATTCAACAGAGAACATCGCGACGGAACACGACATCCACAGACACACCAAGAATTGTTACAAAAAGATTTATTTACATATGTACAATACGTGGTAAACGAAGAACATACAAATGAAATGTAAAGATCTATATGTTAAGTATTCATATAGTATTAACAAGGTATTTGTGCGAGTACTAAACAAAGATTAACCTACCAAAACCAGGCAGGCCTGAACACAAGCTTTAGACGTCCCTCGCAGATGAACACAAAAGGGCAGGACCAGCGTCGAAGGAATTCCTCCTCACCCAGAAAGAAGAGTTTCTCCGACAAAACTCATGGTATTTCTTTGTGCAGTCGCTCCAAAATCGGGAAGAGAGCACGACGGCGATGACCTGCTGCAACAAACCCACAGCGATGGCGCCAAAGACAGTAGGCACCAGCAGCAATGAGAAGACAGGCGAAGCGGCCTCGAGAACAACGTAAACAAAGTGGTTTACACTCCGAGGCCACGAAACCCAGCATGTACGGCCCCTCAGAAAACACGAGCAACGACGCATTGTCTTAAAACGTGCTGATTCACTTCCAGTAGGTAGCAGCTCGGGCATGTTGCTGACTGCGCCATTCTCCACCTTTCGAGGCGGTCAAGGGTAGGAAGAACGCCCCACCCCAGCCGCCACATGAAGTTCCGGAGGTGACCAGGCAGAAATGATACCGTCAGCGTGCTCCAAGACATAAAGTGGGCGCGGCGTGCCGGAGGAACTAACAGGAACACAGTGGCTGTTGTGGCAACGATAGGATTGTCTAACCCCAGGGCAAGTCGGCAGCATATGACAAAAACACGCCACAGTTGTTGCATAAAACGAAGGAAGTGTTACTGAATTTGAGCCCCAATTAAGGTGCCCATTAGGCATTAAATACCGAAGGTGAGTGCCTAGAAAATAATATGCCAGAGCTCGCGTGGTGGATTCCTCTCCTTGTACGAGGCACAACAGGAAGCGCAGGACCAGTAGCCGGCAGCGTATTGACACCGAAGGGAAAGCAAAGACTCCCTGGGAACGCTGCAGGCCTAATGCCACACGAGAAACCAACTCAGCACCACCGGACCAAAAGAAAAGGAACACACGGGAGACTGCAATGACCTCACGATGCGTAAAGACGGTTGCTCCACGTGAGAAAGTTACCGAATGCGACCGCAGAACACAGTCTGCGCAAGGTACCTCCGCTCAAGAAGCGGCTAGTCGAAATCCCGTGCGTTCTCAATTTCTTGTTTCACGTCGTCAAGGGCGTTTGACCAAACAGAGTTACAAACGCCGTAGTGGTTGTATAGAATTCCTAAAATGCGAAAAGTCACAGCCGGCTGGAAAAGAGATGTGGAGCTAAGTCTGGAGTTTGGACAGCCAATGAAAGAATACCGGGATTTAGAGAGCTATAGCGTGGCACCTGAAAAGTCATCATACTGAAAGAATAAACGCAGGCTATGTGAAAGACTGTCTTTATCTGAAAGGTGCAGGGTTATGTCATCAGCAAAAGCTGTGACTTTCACGGCACTGCTGTCCGGAAGTGCCAGACCCCGGACACGCGAATCTGCTTCTAGAGCATGTGTGCTTAGAAAAAGATTGCCCGCAGCTTCCCTCGGGGGAACACTGAGGAGGATGCGGAGCATATAATTGGTTAACGGGGTGTTGAATTGCGACTTACTTGGGTCGATGGCTAAATTGGTTAACGTGGTTGTAGGAGGGGGTGTTAAATGAGTGAACACGTACGACACGTATGCGAAAGGGCGGCGCTGGTCGAAGGGACGTCGATCATTGTGTTTGTGGATTCGTTGGCATTAATTTCACCGTGACCTCGGACGTTGACGCGCCGTACAAACCAACCGACGAGCGGCAACTGAGCGAGCGAGCGCCGACCTTGAGTATATATACAGCGCGACGGCCCATGCGCTGTCAGCTGTTGAATGTTCTCGAAGCGCGACGGCGCATGCGCGCGTCAGCTGTCGAATGTTCGCGAAACGCGACGGCGCATGCGCGTCCGCTGGAGAATCTGGAGAATTGTAGAATGTTCTCGAAGGGGAGAAGCGTGCGCGGCACAGATGGTTGCCGACGGCGCGACGGCGCATGCGCGCGTCAGCTGTCGAATGTTCGAGAAGGGGGAGACGCGCAACGGCGCATGCGCGCGCGTCAGCTGCCGATGTTCTCGAAGCGCGACGGCGCATGCGCGCGCGTAAGATGGAGAATGTACTCGAAGGTTCTCGAAGGGGAGAAGCGCGACAGCGCATGCGCGCGCGTCAGCGGCCGATATTCTCGAAGCGCGACAGCGCATGCGCGCTTCATCATACAGCTGGCGAATGTTCGTGAAGAGGAGAAGCGCACGCGGTGTGTAGAGGAGGAAGGGTGCACAGATGGTGGAGGAGAGAAGCGCGCGCGGTGTGGAGAGGAGGAAGGAATGCACAGATGGTGGAAGGAGGAGGAGGAAGCTTGCGGACGGCGCCGCACTACAAGCCTCGAGTATTAGATGCTCCGCATCTAAAAGTTGTTAACGATTCAGAGTACTAGGTACTCCACTATGCGAGAGCATACAGCCGTTCCGGGGGCCTCACACTTGATGAGGCCAAAGCCTATGCCCGATGTTAGGGGGGGGGTAGACAAAGTGTGTAACAATTTAGAGTACTTGGTACTCTACTATGGGAGAGCTTAAAGCCGTCCTGTGGGCCGTCTCAATGAGGCCGTGACAAAGCCTGACCCCGTTGCAAACGGGCAATGTTTGGGCGCTTAAGGCAGACGCAAAGCTAGAGCTGTAGCCCTGCAGGCGAAACTTGAAGGTCGATCTGGCGTGCTTTACACGGACGCTGCAGAATACGAAAGAAAGGAAGCACACACAGCGGCAGTGGTTCGCGAGAACAGGGACCTGGTCTCGTGCTGCACCTCTAAGAACACAACCACCACAGAGGCAGAAGAACTTGCGATTGCTTTGGCAATAGCTCAAAAAGGCACACGAGTGATTGTTAGCGACTCTAAGTCAGCCATTAAAAACTACGATATGGACAGGATCTCTGCTACAGCCGCCAAAATTCTAAGACAAGGACCAGTACCCGCAAAGCTAATATCACTAGTATGGTCCCCGGCCCATCAAGGTCTGAAGGGGAATGAGAAGGCGCACGCGATCGCCCGAGGGCTCACTTTCCGGTCGATCGACGCTGACCCGCCACCTTCACGCGAGCAACCCCTCTCCACAAGAGACGAACTACAAACGTTTCAGGAAATCACCGCACACTATAAACTCCACCGTAAGATTTATCCAGATGCAGCTAAACAGCTGAGCAAAAAGGAGGAAATTCTGGGGCGAAAATTGCATACCGGGGTGTTTCCAAACCTTCACCTGTATAGTAAATGGCACCCGGAAGTGTTCAGCTCCAGATGTGCGCACTGCAACAGCACTGCGGGTTTAGTGCACATGGTATGGACCTGCCCATCGTACAATGATCCAAGTAGAAACGTAGAATCTTAGGAGGCCTTATTACACAGCCGTGACGCCGAAGAACAGCGTCAAGTGATCGGTATCGCCCTGACCGCCGCCGAGTCCCAAGGTATTCCGGCCGATGGCTAGGGGGATGATTGGGGGCAGAGGCCGAAGCCTCCTCCCCCGTCATTCTAGACGGGTGCAATAAACGTTATTTCTCTCTCTCTCTCTCTTGGGCACTTAAATTATCACACTCTACTTCAAATTTTAATTACACAATAGCGCGCCCTGCACCAACAAACATATTGTAATGCGACCTACAAAGTTGCGCTTCTCTGACGCTAATCCGTATGCGCCGTTCTTCATTACGTAAATTTTTCTCCGTAGTGAACTTGTCGGCGTTCAGTCACTTTCATACTGAAAACTGGTCTTTTATCGAGATAATTTGTCATTTGTCGTTGCCGCACTTCACTGTGGTGCCTAGATGTGAATGCATGACCAATGTTATTACCTGTAGCCACTGAAGTGTTGTGCTGCTAGAAACTTCAATGGGAAGCCAGCTCTGCCCAGGTGGCGCGCCTACCCTTCATCCATGCGCGCCTAAAACTAGAGTAAATGTGTATGGTCCGTATAGGGGCCATATAGAATTACTCTAGGTAAAATTTACACGATGCGCTGCCCTAGCGAGCCGGCTGAGAACCACTTGTAGTAAGTAGCACAGAGCCGTCGCGAGGTGTACTATGGGGCATGTTTGAACGTGCCGTCGTACACGTCGCACGTGCTGAAACGCATGGTGAACATGGTGCAGCACTACCCCTGCTTTGCCCGGTGTGCGTCGTGTTGTAGGTATTTTCGAATGCGCAAGACGAGCGAAGAATTAAACACTTCTCTGAAAAAAAAATGGCAGCATATCCACGGAGTGAATGATGGAGAGTGGGGCGAAGCATTCGTCCGTCCATTCGTTCTTGCTTACGTCTGTTCGTGTGTCCATCTGTGTGACCGTCCATGCGTTCATCCACCCGTCCGTGCGTGCGTCTTTTCGTGCGTCCGTCCCTGCGTTCGTCCATGCATGCGCCCCTGCGTTCGTTCATGCGTCCATCCAGGCATCTGTATGTGTGTCCGTTCATCCATCTATTCAACACTCCAAGTACCACCATCTCGCATCTTTTCATCATATATTCCCCATACAGAAGCACCGCCATCCAGCGGGCATTTCAAGGACTAAACGAGAGGTGGCACACGCACACTTTCTTACGGCTTGCGCTTCGGGTCCCCTTCCCACCTTTAACCACCCCGAGTTCATGGTATATACTAGTTCACTGTATTCATGGCACTATGGCCCAACGCTCGCTAAACCTTTCGAAAACCAAGGAGGTTACGCCCAGCGAATATAACGTAGTAACCCTTTCTTGTCAGGTAGTGCTCAAAGTACACGCTTATGGCTGCTAATGGGAATCGCAGCGTGCGCCTTAACTAAAAGCCAAATGCTCCTGTCTCTCATTCCCCCTTGGCAGCCATCGGCAGGTACATTAAACACTATCTTTTCTTGTTCAACAACGCACAGAAGAAATGTCTTACCGGCACCACCTTTGAGGTCAAAATGTTATACTTGTTACACACTACAACAGCTGGGAGGGACGAACTGGTGTTGTTATAAAGAGCTTCGCCCCTAAATAGAATGCCTTCGAAAAACGTGCTGGTAAGTGACTTTGTGGAGGTTCCGGGGTTGACATGAATTGCGTAGCCAGTAATACAACATGCGAAAATTACGGTTTTTCTAGCAGTCATCGTCTTGTAACTGGTCTGCAACTATGCACATGACCATCAAGTATAACACCATATTAACTCGAATGTAATGCGAGCTTTTTTCTTTATTTCAGACTTTTGCTAATAATGTTAACGAACGCGCAATGATTACTAAATCTCTACTTTTGTTTAATACGTTATGAAATGTCACCCCTCGCGTTACAATCGTAGTTGTGTCAGAATCGAATAAATACGGTGCGTGTAATATACAGCGTGACGCTTAAGCAACCGAAGTTTTCATGTGCTTTCATGAACGTTATAAAAGCAAGTTTTATTTTATTAAAAGACTTGTGATATCTTCCAGACCACCAGCACCTGTGCATTGGTGGAAATCGACACCAGAGGGAGTCAACTATGCGTGCTCTCGATTATTTTTCTTGTTAATAAAACTTTTTTTGGTTGTGGCATTCGTGAATAACTCGGTCTCGAAGCTACTTTTTCCTCGTCCGATCATTGCTGATGGCAGCACGCATGGTTCGCGTAAGTATTTATTTGTACGGCCAAATGTTTCCGGCTGTGCTCAACAGGGTGGCACTCAATGTCCGCGGAAACTCCAGCGCAGCTTTCCCATAAAAGCCGAATTTCAGCGGCATTGAAGAATAAAATGGTTAAAGTGGAGCACCGCACCATCCCACAAAAAGAAAAAAACCCCGCATATCCACGAAGTGAATAGTGGCGATGGGGCGAAGCAGCGTGCAGCGCATTATAAATCGTGGCCTCTTATTTTGTTGTGGTTAAGAGCATTTTATTTTTGTTCTTGTTAACCCTTTGTTCTGCGATATGCTCTAATCAATTAATAACTGCTTTTTTGGTGTTGTAGCCTTTTATGTTGTGTGTTCTGGTTAGTGGTTTTTTTACAACGTTTTTGTTGTTCACAGATGTTTCAGTTTCAACATTCGCTGTAGGCAACTGGAGTGTTTTATGGACGAAGAGATGTGTGGTTTTAAGCTGCTTCACTGCGAAAGAAATAGAGCATGTCGGGCGCGCAGAAACAGCGTTCCCCTTGCCTCTATTCTCCCCGAAAGAGCAAGGGTTATTTCATTTATAGATACGAAGCAGCTCTTTGACTCACATGTGTAACGTCGTACGTAGGTGCTTCTGTACGAATGCACTGCAACGCGTTCCCTTCACCGCAGGTGTTAGAGCGGTGCCAAGTGGGTCACGACGCAGCTGCGCGTTGATGTCACGCTCCTCTCACACGCTTTCGTGAAAGGTGCGAGCTGACGTCTCTTTCTTCCTCACCCGCAGCACCTGCCGCTGCTGACTGCTCCGCCCGCTCGAACACACTTCTCCCTCGCTTCGCCCTCTCCACCGCCAGTTATGCTCAACCGTACGTCGAGTGGAAACATTCTTTCGGCTCGTTTATCTGTGATCAAACTTACATGATACCCAACCCGCTTCTCATGTCTTCGCGTTTTACACAAGCGTTTACTCGAGTAAGCGTTACACCGAGTTTTGCTTCAAACCATTCTTCCAGCAACCGCGACAACGCCCGTGTGCAACGCTGCTGCTTTGCAGGGGGCGCTGCAAGCGCACGATGATGTAGGACGTGCTGCGCTTCGGCTTCGCTGATTTTCGGCTGGAACCACGGGCAACTTCACAGTACCCCGTCAAGACCAGCATCAATCGTTTCGGCTACTCACAGGCAACACGTGGATACCAGTGTCATCCAGGTGGGCCCGTTTTTGACAACTTTACGGCCGATCATCACCCGACCACGTTGGCGACGCCGTTAGGCCAAACGGTGACGCCAACGCCCGGCGGCGTGGGACCGGCTTTCCGAGGCAACATGGACGCTACTCTCATGCAGCGTAGATACGACCCGCATGCCATGACGTGGGAAACGATTACGATTTCCGAAACGCCAAACTCTGCTTCTTCACCGAGGTTTCGGAGCCAAGCTCTCAACGACGCGGTGGAACGCCGCTCGCAAGCCAACGCCAAGAAGGCGGCGTCCGCCGCTGTTTCGGCATCCGGCACGCCAGCTGACAAGACGCAGCCTCCCGCTTCGCGCGCTGTGGGACGCAAGGGCAAGTTTCTCACCAAATGGAAGCCTCGCCCGTTTCCGAAACCGAGTCCGGACGACTATGTAATAGTCGTAAAGCCACGAGAGTGCATCTCAATGCATGATGCTTTCTCAGAGAACTGGTACGGGACTGCGTTTAAGGCATACCTCGGGCCCAAGCGAGCTGAGACGCTGACAGTTATTCCATCGAGAGAGCAAACTTTGATCGTGATTTACACCCCGGACCCTGACACGGCGGACAAAATGATCGGGGACTTCGTGGTAAACATCGAGCACAGGCAGGTTCTGCTCAACGGGTACCTGCGACAAGATGGTAGCAATGTCTGCCACGGAGTTATTGTAGTCCGCAACACAGATACGACGGAGACGCTCCGAGAGAGCGTACGCTGGAGGTCAGGCACCATCGTCGAGGTGCGTAAATTTGGCACATCGAACAAGGCGCGTGTAACCTTCGCCGGCAAGGAGAAGCCACGCTTTGTTCACTACGACGCAATGCTGATCCCGGTCAAACCCTACTACCGGACGATCCCGGCCTGCGGCAAGTGCGGTGTCGTCGGCCATCGGATGGACACTTGTCCCAACCCACGACCGGATACGTGTGGCCTGTGTGGACAGCAGGTTCCGCTTGTGGAGGAGGGGGTAAGGGCCCCTCATGAATGTGTACCCGTATGTTCTGTGTGCGGTGGAGCACACGCCACAAACTCTCGAGCATGTACGGCCATGTACCGTAATTCCAAGGTGGCCGCACAACAGGGCAGAAAGTCCAAAAGGGCGTCCGAGAAACGACGCAAAGATCAGACTCCCAGTGAGCCACCACGCCGGGAAGTCGCCAAGACTGACAAGCCCGCTTCCCCAACTGGAGGAACCGAAAAGCAGCCGACGGCGCAACCATGCGGCGAAGCCAGGCCATGGGCCAACGCCGTAAAAAACGGAAAGCAGGTGGGCGGTACGGGTAGAGCTTCCTCCTCATCCCTCCCTATCATCCCCTCTTCATCGCGTAACGCCGACCAAAATATTATTGTCAAACTTCAGGCACAAATCGAAGCGTTACAGAAAAGACTAGCGGAAGCCGAGGCCAAACAGACCCAACTAGTCTCCCCTCCTCCTCCCCCCGCAGTAGAGGTAATGGAGAGTGAGACCGGGGCGGGGGCGGCAGACGCGGTTGCCGCACTCGAGGCTCGTGTGAACACCCTTGAGGTCCGTATGGACAGCCGTATAACTGTCCTCGAAACCCAAATCTCAGCGGCTGTAAATGCCGCCATTGCTAAAATGACAGAAACCATCCTTACCCTGATAGCCCAACAAGTTGCGCGTTTCACCAAACGAGCCGGCCCAATTAAGGACGTGACTGGCCGGTACCCTAAAACGCTTCGACGACAGATCGAATTTGAGGATGATGACAGCTGCTCCGCCTCCGGAATTGAGGACACCCCCCTCCCCGCGAGTGCTGGCTCGGGAGCACCGCCACCGCAATCGCTCGTTAACTCTACTGACCATGGCGGGCACCCTTAGAATTCGGAAGTCCCCACGATCCAATACGGCCACTCCCATCCAAATCACCCAGTGGAATTGTCGGGGCTTTAAGGCTCACACTAAGCGCGCCAACCTCCGGCTTTTCCTCGCAGCATTTCAAAACCTTCCTGCTGTGGTAGCCCTCCAGGAGCCAGGGAGTGCTGCCACACTCACAAACTATACTACGTTTCAGCAGGACCCTTTATCTTGCATCTGCATGCACAAAAATTATACGGCCAACCTAGTTGATCTCGACCTTAAGCCAGCTTTCTCGTACGTGATGGTGACACTCCTTCTGCTGCGTAAACAGGACCCGCCACTGCACGTGCTAAACATTTATTGCTCACCAAAACTAAGCAACATTACATTCGCAGACCTTTTTAGCCGCGCTTTAAAGGCTGCGGGCAGGGACCCTCTGGTGATTGTGGTTGATTTCAATGCCCCCAGCACACTCGGGGGTATGCACGTGAAGAGAAACGTGGACGTAAATTGGCGGAACTTATGTCCACGCTGGGCCTAACTCTTCACACCGACCCTGCCTACCCAACTCGCGTGGGTAACTCCGTGACCCGGGACACATGTCCGGATCTTACCCTCACAAAAAACATTCAGTAAGCGGATTGGGTCAACACTGAAGAGACCCTCGGCAGCGACCACTGCATACTCAACACCACCATTCGCACCTACCCTTTGGCAAGACCCTACGGAGAGGAAAATTACCCGATTACACGAAGTTTCGGCAAATATACGCCAATTCGACACCCATTGAGGAGCAAGGATACCATGCTTGGTCCCAGCAACTGGTTTCCTCATTACGCTCCACAGAAACACAAATTAAACTCTCCGAGGCGACTCCGGCGGTGGATAACCATCTCCTTCACCTCTGGGAGGCCCGGCGCAGCCTCGTCCGCCGATGGCGCCGGCAAAAACACAACCGAAAGCTCAAAATTCGCATCGCTGAGCTCACCCAGCGAGCAGCAGAGTACGCGGCCCAGCTCGCTGACTCTAACTGGGTGGACCGTTGCAACACGGCCGCTCGACAAATGTCCAGCCGGAGTACCTGGCGCCTCTTCCGCGCCTTGATTGATCCGACCCAAACTCGAACAGAGACACAAAAGCATCTGTAACGAGCATTTCACAGCTTCGACGGAGACACAGCCAAATTGGCATGTAAACTCCGAGACCAATATCTATGCACTCAGCAGGACTCCCAAGGGCCGGCGTACTCGTATGCAGGTACCGAGAACGCGGAACTGGATCAACTGTTCCAGTTACACGACCTGAAGGCAGCCCTAGCAAAAATGAGGCGAGGAACGGCGCCGGGAAGGGATAAAATTACCGTGAAATTACTTGCCAATCTTCCTGACTCGGCCTACACCATGCTCCTTGCCTACATCAATTCCATTTGGATCGGGAAAACAAGCCTACCAATTGAGTGGAAGACCGCCCTGGTCACCTTCATACCCAAAGCGGGCAAAGCCATTAACACGGACAACCTCCGCCCCATCTCCCTTACTTCTTGTGTGGGAAAATTAATGGAGACGATGGTGCGCGACAGGTTGTCCGCGTTCCTGGAGAGCAAAAATGCATTTGCAGACACCATGTTCGGGTTCCGCCCACACCGGTCCGCGCAAGATGTCTTGCTTCAGCTCGACCATGAGATCCTCGATCCAGTCGAGTATCCCCTGAATGACCAAGTTGTGCTCGCTTTGGATCTGAAGGGGGCCTTTGATAACGTGACCCACGAAATTATTCTAACACATCTCTCACAGGTGGATTGCGGCCAAAACACTTTCAACTATATTAAACAATTCCTCACTGACCGACAATCATACATTCTGATTCAGGACATTGAACACGGCCCTTACCGATTAGGCACGAGAGGGACTCCGCAGGGAGCGGTCCTCTCGCCCCTTCTATTCAATGTGGCAATGATGAGACTCCCCGCTCAGCTGGCGAAAGACGAAGGCATACAGCATGCGCTGTACGCCGACGACATCACCATATGGGCGTCACACGGCTCGGCAGGAGACATGGAGGCAAGCCTGCAGCAAGCAGCGGACATCGCGGATGACTATGCCCGTCGCTGCGGCCTTCAGTGCTCCCCGTCCAAATCGGAATTCGTGCACATACGCCCCTCACCAAAGTGCACCGCAAAGATCGACCTCTCCCTTCACAGCGGACCAATACCCGAACGCGATGAGATTAGAGTACTGGGGCTTTTTATACACAAAAATCGCAGAGCAGACACAACATTGGCCAAATTGCGTAAGGTGGGGGACCAGGTGGGCCGGATGGTCCGCCGGGTTTCCAACAAGCGCGGGGGGTTACGAAGCAAAGATGCCTTGCGGCTGGCGCATGCATTCGTAACCAGCCGAGTCCTGTACTCGGCTCCATACCTCCATTACGCAAATCCGACGAGAATGCACTCGAAGTCATTCTTCGCAAAATCTACAAGCGCGCCATCGACCTTCCTGTCAGCACCTCTAACCAGCGCCTTTTGGCCTTGGGAATGGTGAACACCTTCAAGGAGCTGAGAGAGGCGCACTTGACAAACCAATATACTAGACTCTCTAAAACACCGTCGGGTCGCCGCCTCCTTGCCCGGCTACACATCAATCACTCAATACACACGGAAGAGCGCGTACGGATTCCAGAAGTTTGGCGATACTCCTTGCACGTGCGCCCTCTTCCGGCTAACATGACCCGAGACGACTACACTGGCCGACGCCTCGCGCGGGCGGAAGCCTTGGCTCGACACTACGGCCACAAATTCGGGGTATTCTACGTGGACGCCTCCGGCCCGCACCACGGTGGTTGGTATACGGCTGCGGTCGTCCACGAAAACACCGTTGTAAACGGACTCACATTCCGTGCACATAACATTACGCACGCGGAGGAGATCGCCATCGCACTAGCCGCCACAGATCAGGACTCGAGGGTCATCATAACCGACTCAAGGGGTGCCTGTCGCAATATTGAACAGGGATACATTCCGTACCGTGCTTATAAAATACTGCAGAACAGCAGCTACCTAGGTGCCCCCGCGCACCGAACGATCATATGGGCTCCGGCTCACACGGGCCTCGATGGTAATGAGACGGCCGATGCCGCTGCCCGCGCGCTCACTCTCCGGGCACCATCCTCGTCCCCTACCAATCCGGAACTCGAACCCAATCCTGCCTACACCTTTAAGGAGATCACACAATTTTATCAATCCGGCCATAACGTCTATCCTAAACCATGTAAGGGCCTCACGAAGGCGGAGGAGCGAATCCTCCTTCGCCTTTATACTGAAACTCTATTGTGCCCGGCAATCATAAAACACTTTGACCCCGCTTGCACGGGGAAGAGCCCGCATTGTGAGGAAAATTCCTCTGACATTTTCCACATGGTGTGGGCATGCCAAAATACCCCAAACCTTACCCCACTACCCAACCCTTCGCGGGAGGACTGGGAGGCAGCCCTGCTCAGCTGCTCTGACCTGACGGCCCAACGGGCCCTGGTCGAGCGTGCCCGGGCCGCGGCCAACGCCAATGGGCTCCCGTAAGAGGGAGCCCACCTAGTGTTTGTACGGGGCGGCCCCTTAAGGACCGTTCCCACCCTCCCTGTAAATAACATCTGTAAATAAATGTTTTTCAGCAGCAGCAGCTGCTTTGCATCCCATCATGGTTTCATTCAGAGAGTTTGAATTCCTTGCTGAAAGATCGTCGTCAGTGCCTCACTGTGGCATTACAAGTTATAACAATCTGACTTATTATGAACTATGTCGCTCACAAAAATTTAGCGGCGCTTGCCACTTTTTTGTATCTAAAACGTTTAAAAATCACTTGTGGTTCGCTCTTAACAACAAAAAAAAACGGTCGAAAGAGATGTGCGCAAACTTCTATGGGTCGTCGCGAAATGCATTTCATTGCGTAAGACGCATTTCTGGTTTATCGGGAAAACTTCTCGCGGTGAATGTGTCTACTTTTTATCGCAGAAAGGTGGCGTTAGTGACGCAGTCCGCACTACTATTATCTTTCCGTTTTCCTCGAAAGCGAGCTGCAGCTGTTACAGCTAGTGGGACGGGTAACTTCAATCGGTCTCGGCGATGTGCTTACAATATCCCCCGAAAACATTCCTCGCTGCTGTGGCGCCCGCGTGCGTGGCCAGGCGACGGAAATCGAGACCAATTGTTTCTTCAGAAAAGCTTTTACAAAGTGTTTGCTTACAAAAAATGCTTGTCGTAGACACCAGACTCCAAATCATTAACCGCAAGTCGAATTTGTTGCATTGGCGGCCGAGGAAAACCACTTGTCTCCCTTTTTTACAGTCCTCACAGACTAAAATTCATCACATTCGACATATTATGGTACATTGGACTGGTCCGTTTTCGAGCACCTAAGAGCACTCTTGCGGAAGGTGCCACGTTGGCGAGGTCGAAATCAAACACTTCAAATACGTACGGCTTGATATTGCAGGGCACCACGCTCCTACACCGAGCGCTCTGAGGCGCTCTCACTTCGACATCGGAGCACCACCTGACTCTAATCACGGGATTCCGGCGCATCTCGTACTTGTTGCAAAAGACGTGACGTGTATTCCCTTCCAGCCTCCGGGTGATCTAGAGAGAGGCCATACGTACGAGATAACCGAATGTACGAGATAATCACGTCATATCGAGACAAATCAATATTTGTATTGTAATGCTAAACGTAATACTAGTTCTGGCACGAGTGTTACAGCGTAAGTTACGCCTACAGGACACCAATGGAACACGGTAGCAGGAAATTATCTGTAATACCATCTAAAATGGTGGTATCGAACTTCGGCAAATCTAAATATCTGTTATATCGAACTCTCATCAAATGTGAAAATGCTTCAACGTGAATGCACAAAAATATTTGCGGTGACATCGAGCAAAAATTGCCGCAACATTTTTGTGCATTCAACATTTTCAATAATGAACATCTTGCCGGACGATGTGCCACAAGTTAGCTTGAGGCATATATATTTTAGTCCATGAGTATTCAACATCGACATGGTCCCCCGATGTGATGCTTCCGTTTTACTCAGCTGATTAGGAATCTGACGCTTAAGTATATCCGTTTATAGTGCTATAATCTTTGCTGGGTTTTATTTATTTATTTATTTTAGTTACTTAGGGATACTGCAGGCCTTGAAAAGGCCCAGGCAGGAGGGGAAAGGTACAAACAAACAGTAAAAAGTGTGCAGGTATCAAAGATAATATCATCATCATCATCAGCCTGACTACGTCCACTGCAAGACAAAGGCATTTCCCATGTTCCGCCAGTTAACTCGGTCCTGTGCTTGCTGCTGCCAATTTACACCCGCAAACTTCTTAATCTCATCTGCCCACCTAACCTTCTGTCTTCCCCTAACATGCTTGTCTTCTCTGAGAATCCAATTAGTTACCCTTAATGACCAGCGGTTATTCTGTCTACGCATCACATGTCCCGCCCATGTCCATTTCTTCTTCTTGATTTCAACTATGATATCTTTAACCTCCGTTTGTTCCCTAATCCACTCTGCTCTTTTCTTGTCTCTTAAGGTTACGCTTACCAATTTTCTTTCCATCGCTCACTGTGTCGTCCTCAATTTAAGCTGAACCCTCTTTGTAAGTATCCAGGTTTCTTATCCGTAGCTAAGTACCGGCAAGATATAGCTGTTATATACCTTCCTCTTGAAAGATAGTGGCAATCTACTTGTCATAATTTGAGAGTACTTGCCAAATGTGCTTCACCCCATTTTTATTCTTCTAGTTACTTCGATCTCGTATTTCGGCTCCATGGTTATAACCTTTCCTAAGTAGACACAGTCTTTAGAATTTGAAGTGCACTATTACCTATCTCAAAGCGTTGCTCTCTTCCGAGGTTGTTGTACATTACTTTTGTTTTCTGTAGAATAATTTTATGACCCCTTCCTGCTCTCCTTGTCTAACTTCGTAATCATGAGTTGCAATTCTACCCCTGAGTTACTCAAAGATAATATACTGACAACAACATGAATCTACCAACAAAGAAACAAGCACTGATAATGTGAAGCAATGAAATAGAATATACATAATGAAAAGATACTACTAGACTTGGTAAGATCAATGCAGGAAAAAGCAACAAGTTCATGATCAGAAATACCTTATTCCACAGAAACAGCAAAATCTTGGAAAGTCTGGCTAATAAATATAAGGTGAAGTATATAAGCGGAAGCAGCGTGTCGAATACGTGTCAAATACAATCATAATATTGTGAGGCACGGTGCAGCGTGGATTACGAATTAAATTTCGGCCGCATGGATTTCCATAACGTGGCTTTTATAACGCGTTTTGACATGCACACAAGTGCATGGGTGTTATTTGTCTGTACCGACCCCATAGTCTACACCCACAGAAAGGCGGCCGTTAGGGCCGGGAATTGAACCCACACCCTCGAGTTTTGCAACACCACGCACTGCATGCTAAGCTACCCGCGGCGGTTTATACCTGCTGAAACCACAGTAGTCATCTTACCTGTATGACACGAACCCCGTAGCAGTGATTCCGAAGTATATTGCTGACGTCAATGACAACGCTAGAATACACCAAAAGCGAATCACCGACAACATGGCATGGTACGGACAACAGCGGTGCCGAGACGGCCGAAAAACCAAGACCTGCTTTACCATAACATTCGGCTCGTCGAAACGAAGCGCACTTGTTGTGTCGTTGCGCCTGCGCCTGTGCGTGTAAGTGCAGCGTGGCGTAGGTGACAGTGCACATCTGTATGACCATACTGACGTCATCGCTATCGTAATTGCTGCTGCTTTGATAAAATACAGCCTACTTATGTTCACCGTGGACTCTTTCTTTTGGCTTATTTCGGTTAACAAACACTTCTAAATGTGCAAGCATGAAACCAGTGCAAGCCTATAAGTGTTGCACCATGCCTGCTGAGGTCACAACAGCTCTGAATCGCATTCGTCGGGTCCTTTCAGGGCACCCCGCGCCAGCGCAAAGCCCTTCGAGGCACTCCGCTCTTCAACCTCGGGGGGTGACTGGGGATTGTCGCAGTTGTGATCACGTGGCTCCTGCGGGTTTTCATGAGTTGGCGTGACGTCAGAAGCGCAGACGTGCGCGATGGTTCGTCGGCGCATGTATTTCGTTCTTCGTTTCTGCGACTAGGAGACGTGCTGACGTGTGTACTCTTCTGGGCACAGATTACTCTCCCGTTCGGCTGCTTGACTGCGCATTTGTCCTGCGCTTTCTTTGTCCGACTCGGACGATAAGCACGAACAAAAATTCACCTGTTTCCTATTGCATTTGCCTAGGGCGACTCCAAGGCTAAAGCTATCTTTTGCTTCGCCGTGGACATTACTCACTGCCCCAGAAGCTTTCAGCCCTTCATGTGATTTTCTACTGACTCTGGCGTCGTAAATATTGGACGCTTTTTTTTACCTTAAGTAGCTTTAGCAGTACCTCCGGAATCAGCCAGCGTTGGACCAACCGATGACATCATCATGTAAACTCATGTCGTGATGACGTCGCAGTTTTGGCTACCTGTTACGTCGTGATGGTATCATACGGCGATGTAAAACAGGATGATACTTTTTTTTTCCATCCCTCATCTTGCCCATCGCGATTTTCCCGTTTGAGGAGGCATCCAAGGCTCTCGCCCTAAAAATGTTGGCGTACAGAGAACGCGAGCCGCAACTCGATCGCGCAAGAATACATGCTTTAGGCAGTGGAAGTAACACGCGAAAAGCGCGTGAAAGAGGTTAATAACGATTACTATCGCGAAAACGATGAAATATTTGTCAATGTTAAATAACACAGTAGATGTGAGCAAGCCTTCTGATAAAAATAAACGAAACTAAGCATTGTGATTGATGTGGTTGCAGCATACGACACCAACACGCTCGCACGCGGGAGCATGCACACACAGACGCGCGCAAACACGCGCACAGACCCGCGCACACACACACACACACACACACACACACACACAGACACACACAGAGAGACGCACGCGAAAACGCAAACACACACAAACACACACACACATACACACACACACAGAGACGCACGCGAAAACGCACACACACACACACACACAAACACACACACAGAGACGCACGCGGAAACGCAAACACACACACAAACACACACAGAGACGCACGCGAAAACGCAAACACACACACAAACACACACACGGCATACATAGGCACGAGCGAGCTCGAATACAAATAATCTAATCGGTGATGATGTAGGCACTGCGCAATAGACTCATCAGCTTGACATTCGCATAGATTAAACAAAACGAAACGTCCCGCTTGACAAATTTACAGGGTTGCTGTCGACATTCATTGTTGAAGGAGCGCCGCTTAAGTGCCGAATATTTTATTTTATTTGATTTTTCATATAGGTCTTGTTGGAAGCTGCCGGCGGGCATCGGTGATGAAAGCGCCTACGTGTGCGCTTTCTCTCTTCGTTCGCTAGTCCCGTAGCCTTTCATGTGTGAGACGTCGGTGTCGACATTTTGCGGCATCGTGTGGCGCATCTGCTTATGACAGCCTCCCCGTCCTTTGTAGGCATGCCCTGGTGGTTAAAAGGGGAGACCCGCAAGGTAGACACGTTGCTTTTTTTTTTTTTGGCTCGCAGCTTCAAAGGGGGAAGACGAGACTTCGTGCACCATTACCGACCAGGCTGCCAAACTCCATTGGCATTCCTTCTCACCCTTCCACGACTCATGACAGGTGCAGGGAAAGCTGGTAATCGGGAACAAGCCCGCTCATAAACAATTACGCGTGTCAAACCCACTCGCCAAAATCCATGACATGGGTCTCAAGCTCTGCTGGCTGGCCGTAGCCGCTAAATTTGATTCTGCAAGAGCATACAGTGTGAAGACTGAAAAAGAGAAGGGGTAGAAACGCGAGCGAGGGGGTAATAAACAATCAGGTAATAATGATTGTTAACGTTTAACGTCCCAAAACCATCATATAATTATGAGAGGCGCCGTAGTGGAGCGGGCTCTCGAAATTTTGACCGCCTGGGGTTCTCGTGCACCTGAATCTAAGCGCACGTCCTCAAGTATTTATGCCACCACCGAAAATGCGGCCGCCGTGGCCTGAATTTGATCCCGCGACCTGTGGGTCGGCAGCTGAGGACCTTAGCTACTAGACCACCGTGGTGGGTTAAGAAACGATCATTCCACGTTGCCGTCTGCAAGAAGGCCCCGCGTTTCTCATCTAAGGGTCATTGAAGACACGACAATTGACAATCAATCGTTTGCAACACGAAGTTGTTCCAAAGGAGAAAAGCAGCCAACGTTCACTATCTTCCTGGTAAAGTTAATTTCTAGAGGTGCCGCCCCGTAAAGGTGTTGGTCTCGGGTTCGATTACCAAAGCAGTACGAACTTTGCGGAAACTAAGATGATTCCTTTCTGAGCAATCCGTCTGGATTTCTTGTTGCGTCATGCTAAAAACGCGCCCGTGTCAGTTTTCTTTCTTCACCTTGTCGCCAATTTGCCGAATCTCGCAGAAGCAATTTCGAAGAATTAGTTATTTCTGAAACATTTGTCATAAGGATTCGAGGAACATACCGGTACCGATAACCACAATGATTGAAATGCAGCTTCTGTTCTATGATATTTAAACCACTTGATATTCTTCATGTCTTGCAACCAAGAAACACTGCAAAAGAATTAGAAAACCTTTTTTTTCTAAAATTAAGCATATACTTCCGCAGAGTTTGAAGCTTTTCTTCTCATTTTAATGAGAATTCTTTAATTCACTGTGCTCAGTACTTTACTGTTTTTTCTCATGGCCACGTGATTTTATTTGTCCATTTCTTTTAGTTTTTTTAATTGTATCATTGTGTGAAGTTTAAGTTCACTGCTGTTATTCGCACACTAATTTTTCTTCACGTTTCATTTCATCTGTTGTGTTAATTAGGCATTTCGTCTTACGCTATATACAGCCATGAGTTGCATTATTTGCATGTACCGTGCGCATTCCCGTTTTTTTTAATGCGAAGCATTTCTTACTGAACTTCGGCGACTTCGTGCGTATCTATCTATCTATCTATCTATCTATCTATCTATCTATTTATCTATCTATCTATCTATCTATCTATTTATCTATCTATCTATCTATCTATCTATCTATCTATCTAGCGCGCTCACGTTTGGGTGTTCTGGTGGCGTGAACTTTTACTTGGGGTCACTTGGCGTCACTTTTACTTGGCGTCACTCGTGGCGTGAACTTTCACTTGACACCTTTTACTTGGCGTGAACCAAAATTAGCATGAGAGGGTAAGATGGTTTGAAGAATGCGACGCGCTTGTCAAGACGTGAATAGTGCCACAATCCCACCGCGTTCGTCATCAAACACTTCCCGCCAGACAGTGGCCCATAAGACGGGTGGGCATGTGCCACTGGTATGCGGGTATGTGCCGCAGGTAACGGACATTTGGTATCTGCTCAGGATAGACGATATCACAATATGGGCAATTTTAACGCACGAGTGTTAAGAAATACCCGACGTCGGTATAGCGTCGACCCGACGAGTCCCAGCTGGAATCTAACCCAAGCATTCTGGGTGCCAACGAGGCATTTTACCACAGAGCTAGGCCACGTCTCGGAACTATTTTTCAAATAGATGCTAATATTCGTGAAATGTTAATGGTGGTTTCAGTGCTCCCTACCCAATCTTATAAACATTACATATGTACTATTTTGATACAGCCATCACGTCGGGTTAACGTCAGATGTGGTTAGTTGCCATGCGCTGAAGTTGACTTATGTAGCAGTGTCCAGGGCAAGCATCTTCGCGAGCATCAGCGCTTCATATCAGCTTCTCGTGTTGCTAATACGCATGTTCTAGTTGGCATCGTTGCGCAAGTGCAAACAAGTGGTTATATAAACATCTGCAACACTTCAACATATGTCTCTGTGTGTGACAATTGTACATTATTTAGCGTAATTTCATGATGTGAAGCTCAGTAAACAAATTGCAACATGGTCACCTTTCTTTCACATGCTTTGCATAACGTGTATTCCCAGGTACGAGGGATCTGCCGAATTTTTTTTTCACATTTTGCTTACCTTGAGATGATTTAGTTACTGCATTGCCACTGCTGCATAGACAAACATTTTGGTCCAAAGTATCGATCAAAAAAAAAAGACGTGACCGCTAGTGGTGCCTCAAGAAAAAGAAACTTTGAGATCTGTCACGTCATCGCGCACAATACCCGAAGAAAGCAATATTATTTACAATAGAAGAGAAGGTAATGCGAGTAACATTTAGCACATTTCAACGCTTACGAAGGTCCTTATTAAGAAAGTGAAAAGTACTGGGTCAGACACAGTCATCTGCGGGCCGAGCTGCTGACAAAAGGTCCGCGTGCCGCGCCCTTGAGACCACTTACCTGTGAAAAGCGAATATTTATGGAAGCACTAGGCCTTACACTGCCAAACTTCCATCTCCGGCAGCGCGTAGATGCACACGCGCACCGCGGCGGCAGTCATGCAGTTGCCGGTATTGCTACAACATACGAAAATCGGCGTGGTATAGGGCTACAGAAATTTCGATCATCTGGTATTACTTAACGTGCAGTGACACCAGACATAACAAGAAGGGGGGGGCAGCATTTTGCATCTGTCGAAACGGGGTCGCCACGGCTGGAAGCTAAACCTCAGCTTTCAGAAGAGCAACCGAGGAGTTGCCATATGAGCGAAGCATGTTATGCTTTGGTAAGAGTCATATTTAGAGTAGCTAACACATTAAGATACCGTTTGTTCATTTTGTTTTGTGATATGTAATAGATTATCGACAGTAGCATGAGTAGCACAGTTTGACTGTATAGAAACAACATCTTTTGTACGAGTCCTGCTACACACGTGCGAGCTTATTGGCAAGACATCAGCGGAAGGGAAACCTTTTAAGCAGGCAGTATCCATGGCTAACCTAGTCAGAAAAAGTTCGCAACCGAATGCCCTCTTTTACGCTGGTTCTAGCCAAAAGCATAGCTCGAGGCGTTCCTTCCGCAAAAATCTATAGCAAGATACGCTTTTACTGCTACCATTGCGTTCGTCTGACCTGATTTCACTTGCGTCATTCCAATAAAAACAAGCTCGCGTACTCCTTTTTTCTACCTGCTGGAGAAAGATTCTGCGTATTTTGCCCGGTTAGTTTGACAGATTAAGCCAATGTGTGCCTTACGCTTGGCGCATCGAAAAGATGACTTTGCGTCCGACACAAAACTGACAGTACCTTCCGTTAGAGTTGAGTAAAAAAAACCGCCTTTATTGAGCGTACTACTGATTTGTCTCACATAATTTGAGATACACCGAGTGGTGCTGAAAGATTCGCGTGTATCATTTTTAAGCAACAATCTTGACAACCTGAATTTTCAACAACAGCTTAATGATAATAGTTTTTTTTTCTTTTTACCTGAATCATAAGCAGACAACGCATGCTTCATTTTTGCCCATCTACCGCTGTGCTTATGTGCAAAACTTCTTAGACATGTCGTATTTGGGGGGATCAAAGTTTTGTTTTTCGAGAACTTAATATATCTATCAACAGCAAGCATGTTTTTTTAAATAGGTACCAATTTTTACAAAAGCGGCGGAACCGTGTCATAATACTACATTGACAATGGAGAAGCAATGTCCTATTGATAATAAATTCGTATACACTCAAAAAGGAATTCCAATGTGTATCAGGTCCAGAACACGTGACAACAAAAATATGGTGCTCTGCTATTACATATTGAGGCACATCACTCCTTACAAAGGGAAATAGTTAAATATTGACTATGTTATAGCGACAATACCGAGAATTGAGGAGTTGTGAAACACTATAGCCTCTCTCCAGAGATTCCTCGTTCACTTGAGCAGTCTCTGTCGAGGAGTGCCTCATCGACCATGCATTCATATGAAAGTAGTTACCGTGTTTGCAGTAAGTAAACCACTAAATTAGAACATGAATCTTCTTTCAGTGATTGGTAAGTATTCTTGGCTAAAGCCACTGAGCCCTTCAACAATATACATTGTGCAAAATATGATTAAAGTAGGCACGTTGTCCAAATTAAAAATACAACTACGCATAAATTATGCCGGAGATTGTCTCAGTGTAGATCCACCTCACACTTTGAATCGATTCTGCGCGAAAGCTTTATTCGTTCACTAGAACACTTGTACAGTATCTGAACAGCTATACTGAGTATTAAATTTTCTAAAATCGTCAAAAAAGAACTAAAGTTGTTTTGACTACATTTGGCGCAGACCGTCTATTATACAACCAAATAAAGAACAAGTAGTTTGCGCTAGAAACAATACTGTGGCACAGCCCGGCGCAATATACGTTCCTAATTCTCAATGGTAAGATGTGATAAATAAGGCCAAATATACAGAATTATTTCGTCACTAATCCACACTATCCGAGCATTCCAATAAACTAGCGTCGGTATTTATACGAAAGAAAATTTCGCGAGCTCAATTTTACGGCGTGCTTTCGCTTCCTGGAATGCGCTGTCTTAGTGCACAATACATTTTACGACCTTTCATGCGAATATCTCTGTGTTGACGTCAAAACAGAACAGTTGCTTTTTGAGTTCACTTTATTCTTTCTCTCTCTTCACTCTCTGTGTGTTTATGTGCGCTCACCCTAACCATTTGACCTGGGTGAAAGTTTGCGAACCTCACACCGATTTCTTCGTTCACTTTTTTGCTCCTTTCTGTGTACCTTCGCCAGCCCATTGACTGACAGTCTTTTTTTCTACTTTTCTCTTTCCTCTCTCTCTCTCTCTCTCATTTTTATACCACCTTCACATGTCCCCAGCGTAGGGTAGCGATCCGGGCACGTGCCTGGTTAACCGAACAGCATTCTCTCTTGTTGTTTTTGTCCCCCTCCTTCTATGTACCTCAAAATTTTTGCGAGTACTCTTTGCGTGGGTGCGTTGTTTCAAAGCTTTTTGTTTTAGAGAGCGCACCACCACTGTTGCTTCCTCCTCTTCTGCAATGTTGTTTCTTATCTTTCGCATGAATGCATTTTGTTGTGGACTTGTCTTTATTAGGTCTGCATACACTATGAAGAAAAACGCAAATAGCGCGGAAGCAAATACACGGGACGAGAAAAAAAAAGGATGAAGACAAGCGCTTGTAGGCGTCCTTTATTTTCTCGGCTTATGTATCTTTTACTTCTGCTCTATTACGTGTCTGATCCTGGAGTACCCACTAGCTCTATCCACCACCCTTGTAAATATTACCGCTTCAGACACGAGGGTTCTTCACTTTTGTTCCAACTAGCAGTCCCCTGCCTTCAGTGCATCGAGATGCATTATTGTAACAACGCTCATAGGTTAATAATGTAGTTACTCACGTCTGTGGGCGCCATGCCGGCCATGAGAAGCATAACCGGGCTGCGTTCCCACGTCCCGAAATTCGAGTTCTTTTCTCTTGCAACGAGCGACAAGCGGCGGGACGCAACAAAAGGATTAAATTAAGGCAACTTCGACTGTCCGTTAGCTAATATTCCTGCAGGAATTTCCCCCATGATTGCTTGCGAGACGGTGAGGCGGACCGACGACGGAGCCGTTTCTGAGCGATCAAAGTTCGCTAATCTTCTGCTGCCCTTCCAGGGAAATACGACAGCAGCAACTCAACTGCCAACTTGTTCCGCGAAGGACCCCCCTTCTCCTCTTTTGAGTGAAACTGACTGGAGGAGCATTGCGTGAGGAGATGCGATGACTACTCGGCGGTCATGTGTTATTGGCTGATGCCAAGCTGAGCGGCGTTATGTGTGTGATTGGTGTTTCAGTCGAGGAGGAGGAACCCGACAGAGCTCGAAACGTCGCTACAAAGTGCTGGACGTGGGTCTGAACCACGGTTTTAAGGTTCACCTACCACGTTCGAGGTTTGCGGAACTTCTTACGTTGCAAATAGTTGTACATACTGTCAGTAAACCTATTTTTTTTCTTCAACTTGCTAGAGTGGTTTCCTCCCCAGTCCGGGTCTGACGTGACCGTGATATCACGGCAACCCACGTCCGCGGGGACACGTCGGTGAGACACAGGTCCGGCACAATAAAGTGATCACATTGCAGTCGATTTGGCGCCTTAGTTAAGCGCTGCTGTTATTACCATTAGTGCAAATATTTCCGTTTTTTTGCGTGATGCGCTCCTGCCTGGATCCTAATTACAGAAATGGGGAGGTGCTTCTGAAATGAATAAAAATAACTGAAGATGCTCAAACAATATTTATAAGACGCGGATGTGAGTTTAGCTCTGTGGGCGTTTCTGCAATCATGCGAATTGAGGCAGTGAATTTCACGACTAACTGCTCGGTTACAGTTATGGGGCAACCATACGTCTGCCACTTCTTTCTCTTGTTCTGCCGAAGAGCAAGCTGCCCATAAGCGGACCTGTGTGTTTTTTGGCCATTTACGAAAGAGTTATTCCCGCTTCTCAAAAATACAGGTCCCAGTCACCTCAATACCATTATGTTTTGTTCCGTTTTAATATCGATGCAGCCCCACCCCCCTTTCATCCTAGGTTGCCTCCACAGTCAGTATGCAAACCCGTTTTTCATTACCACACGTGTACTTCTTGCCTCCACTATGCCGAGCTTCTGAAAGTTACTCGATACCGGTGAATCAGGCCGACTTTGGTGCTTTACATCACGGCGCAGGTAAGTTTTCTCAGTGGTGGACGTTCACTGCTTACGTTGGAGTATCGCTGTCCTCTATGCCTACAGAATGGGTGGACAAACCGATGAATTGAAAGAAGCGCGAAAGCATAATTTAGATATGAAGAGACACGACACTAATATGTGCTCTCTTTTTTCTCAACAAAGTACTCATTTCCCTCAGTTCTGTCACAACGTTGTATTGATGACGAATCACAAGACAAATCATGAACATATGTTGAAAAAAAAAACGAGTCAACACTCGGAGACCAACCATGTCGGATACATACAAGTTTCTTGAAATGTAATCAACCTGTCAAATGCGTCGGCTCCTTACGAACGAAGGATCGTCACATTGCACACTATTCTGTTGTTGTCGCTTGTGTAGTAGAGTAAACAGTCACAGTTAATGAAAATACGAATGATTTTGAACTAACTACAATGCATTCTCTAGTTTCCTGTTTGCAACACTGCGTTTAATCTCCGCGTGGTTTCGGCTTGCGCGCTTTACATTTGGCCAAAGTCTGCTTTGGAAAGCGCGTAAATCCCGTTTATAGTGGTTTTGATTTATCCCTCGTGAAATCTATTGTATTGAGCGTTTGTACTCACATTTGTGCATGAGTGTATGTAGAATGGCACCCGCATTCGCAGACGCGCCGTTGAAGTGCCCGGAAAACCATCTGTTAGAGCTGAAATAATAAACTCCCAATTTTTCATCGACTTCCTTCCCGGTGACAAATGGTAGCTACATCAAATATGTTGTGCCACTCTCCCCTCCAAAAATGGTAGGTGCAAAGGATTCTTTCTTAATGTTCGGCAAGTCTTCATATGCGAATATTTTCATTGCTGAACCCATAAAGAAACCATAACTCTGCTGACAGAACGGAACACAATGGCAAGAATCTTAATCAGGGTGAGCGGACCGGTCACCAGTGTCGCCGGAACAGACCTGTTAGCGGTAACGTAAATTTTCTCGAGTGTAGTGTATGGCGTAGGTCATCAAGACGGAGACGGTTCCTGTTTATGGCTAGCCAAGCGGGCTGTTGTTTGTCAACGTGCCCATGCTCCCACATCTATGCGTAGGAGTTGATATGAAACCCACGGTGGAGTTCGTAAAAATGTCTATGGTAGCTTACACAACGTTTTAATTGTGCACTCGGCGTGATTTACCAACACGAAGCTCCACGACGTTGATATTTCTACATGCATATTGCCGACCATACAGTTTCCTGAATATACACAAGAGGGAACTCTGGCGCTAGTGTCTACGGGAGGTACAGCGGCGCATAGCGCTTCACCGAGCATGGGAATTATGGGCATGACATGGATTTGCCTAGTCTTCGTACTTTACGTTCATTCTGGCTTCGCGTGGCATGAAGCTGCTTTGTGACAAAACAACTATTGACAAATGTTCAGCAGTTACGTTTTACCACATTAATATTTTCGGCTTCACCATTTCAAAACAGGTCGCGAACTGAATAATCGTTTGTTCTTTTCTTCGAAATAGCAACCAAAACACAGCAATAAATGAAGCCGCAAGTACGTTCGCACCAGCGAGTACGAAGACTAGGAAAATTCATGTCATACCCCCAATTCTTCTGCTTTCTGAACAATCGAAGTTGCCAGTGTTCCCTCTAGTTAATTTTAGGAAACTCCATGCTGCCAAACCTCCTGAACTACGTGCATGTGCGCCCGATGAACATAACGAAGATGTCTCGCTGCTCACTCTCAGAACCGAGCTTCTCCACTGTGCAACAGCTGTACTGTATATAGACTAATTTTTGGGAGACATATATATGGGCGCTGCTATCTTAACCTGTGAAGCTCATGTTTTGTCGTTGCACATCGCGACGTGAATTAAAAAGGCCACCGAAGCATCGTTATGCTCTAACCCAACCCTTTCACGTGAAAGCGTCTACCGTAACACTGTTTCTTTAGTTGTTAATTGTGCAAACACAAAGAATAACAGCCCATTAGGCGGCACCAAGACTCATTCGTAAAATAATCTATATCTCGCAAATGTCCACGGTGCAAGCTGCTCCTCGTTAACGTCACAATACGTTTTTTTGTTGTTGTTGTTCTGCCATCCCAACAGATATGAACTTTCTTTGCCTGCATGATTGGTCTCACAGGGAAGAGATGCAGTAGCTTACTAAGCGTTATAACGCTTTTTCAAAAAGACTTAAGAACTTTCTCGGGATTGGAATTAAACGAATTTAAATTCCTGGACGTGGCTCTCTCGAACATCTCTAGTGAAACCTTTTCTGTGCTATTCGAATGTTACCGCATGGTTTCATTACAAAAGTTTTATGCAGTCATGTATTAAACCCATAATTCCGTAAGAACCTTACGGAAACACGTGAAATACTTAGAATGGTACACGAAACGTCTCACTATGAAACTAATTGCAGCTCAATGTGTAAAAAAGTTAGGAACATCGCCCAAAAATTGTTAGAATTATTAGACACTTAGCTTTTCTGCTGTTTACTTTTGCAGCCTGCGAATGTCTGCCCACCTTCTTTTTTTCGGTATTAAAGAATTTCTGCACACTAGTCTTCATTCTTTAATTTCTGTGACATGTATATTGCATTAAAAACGGTTAAAGCAATTACTACCAACACATAAATTGGTATGGTGTCCCGTCTCCAAAAGGTCGAAGTCTGCCCACCGCCAAACTAAAATGCTTGCCATTGTTAAATATGAATTCATTTCTCCTCAAATTTATTACGTTGGTTCCCCCTCCACCAACCCCAACTTTCAATAGAAACCACCAGCATATCCTAACTGCGCAGCCCTATGTCAGGCTTCTCAGCACCAAAACTGTTAATGCAAAAAAGCCCCCTTTCAAGGTGGTCATAATTTTGTTTAGATGACTTTTCGGTGCTGTTTGAAGAGTTCATCCTCCTTTCTAACACTACCAATCGTTTACGTTTATGTTGTTATAACAAATAAATCTGATAAATCTGTTAACTTTTTCAATAACACATTTATTGAAGATGCAAGGCCTTTCGTGTTTCGCGTTGCATAGTTGCTGCAAGGGAACGCTTACGGATAAAGCAGTAATCTGAAGCGGCTACTTGCACCACAACGTCTTAAGCAAAGCGGTAAATTTAAAGGGCTTTCTAGACAAAGTTTACTATAACTTGCTATTGTTCATAACTCACTGAAAGCGGTTCTTGCGAGCAAAATGTTCAGACTGCCTCGACGGTAACTGTCTTCACGTCCGGCCACTATGCAAATTCGTGACTGGAAACTTCAGGAATGGGGGAGTTCGGAAAGACAGTGAAGTCAATTATTCACATGTAACTGCGATGCGGGATTCTATACATCTGTCAAAAAATGTCCCGTGTGCCCTTCAGCAAAGCTTTGGAACAACAGCTGTGTGAAAGTACACGTGGCAGCTGAAGAGTACTCTACGTTAGATTGAAAGAGAGCGCGTGGATAGTTCCAAAGCACGCAACTTCTGAGCTTTAGTTCTCGCACCACTGTGCCATATTCACAAAAACTAACCAGAAACGAACACCGATGAAAAGGGAAACCATCGTTCTACCCGAGCACCAAATTTCCGCGATCACTGGCGCACGCCAGAGATTTTGGCATAGAAAACCCATGCATCATACGCGTCACTTGTAGAGATCAGGTATAGTTGAAATCGCATGTTCGGTAATGTAAACCACCTAGACGTTCGTCGATTTTTGTCTGACAGCACAACCGGGATCGCATCTTCGGCAGCAGGGGCCGATTTTCTTTAGTGGGGAGCCAACTAGGGACATGTCCTCGCAAAGAGGAGACGAGAACAGCATGCTAGCATACTCAGCGGGACACAGCACTACAGCCAAAGGCCAGAAGACACGTGTCACTCACCTGAGCAGCTCTGTCCAGGTATCCTCCGGTGTAGGCGAGCACGGGAAGCTGGCGTATCCCGCGGCCAACGCTGCCGCGAAAGCTGACGGACGGAGGCGGTGCCATCGAAACCACCAGCAGAGGCCTGTGGTTCTCGAGGGCGGCGCACAGGGCGGCCAGGGCCGCGCGCGTGTCGGCGTCCACGGCGAGCGTGACCGCAAACCAGGGTCCCGGCGAGTCACCGGGGCCCTGGCCCGAGCGCGCCAGCACGCGCCGCAGCGCCCGGGCCAGCGCCGGGGCCGAGCGCGCGGGCAGCGCGGCCAGCAACGCCGGCGCCTGCGGCTCCGAGCAACGCACAAGCAGCGGAGCCAGCAGGACCAAAGGGAACAGCAGCGCGGTGGGTCGCGCCATGACGCCGAAGGCGCCAGGGCCCCCGTCTCTCTCGCGGCTTCCGCCGGGGTCGGTCGGGCGCTACCGAGCGCCGGACCGACGCTGCGGCCACCGCAGCGGCCGCAGCGGCTTCAGCACTTGGGGCAGCAGCGGCGGTGCGACGGCGACTTCGGCGGACGCCATTCTCTGTCGTCCCGGGTCAGAGCCGCGTCGCCGCCGGTGATGCATGGCCGCTCGAAGGCGCCTCAGCACCACCGCGCCGCGAGCACGCAATCCTGGCACGGGACACACGGCAGCACCACGCCGCAGCCAGCAGAAGCCAACCCGCCGCGGGCCGCCACACGCCCGCGCAAGTTCTCTCCCTTCCTCTTACTGGACCCTTTCACTCTCCAAAAACTCCGGGAGTGTGCCGTCAGAGATGCAGGAAGAGCGCATCCGATGCCACAGCAGAGAGGTCTACGTCTCTCCGAGAGCAGCGCTCGAAGCGGAGGCTCCCAGTGCTCCCGACATGTTGAACGATGGAAAAACACATCGGCCGGCTTCGAGCTCGGCGCAATGGGATTCCGAAAAGCGCCCTCAGCGGCTCCTTGCGGAGATCCGCAGAAACCAGTTTCAATGAAAGAGGAAAGGGAGAAAGGGGTTGTATGCGCGCCGATCTCAACCTTTCAATTCAGCAGTATTCAGAAAAACGTGAGTGACCTGAATATTGCTCAGTAAGTTGTCACGTACTGTGAATATAGAAACTTCCAGCACAAAATTATTATGGCTTAGACATGATTAGTGGTAAAGACCTACAAATTGTACTCCAAATACACGTCTACGTCATTGTAGCTAACGGTCGGGAGGTGGGCACCACGAGTGAAATCCCGCATACTTTCCGCGAACCTTGGTGCTGTGGTCCCTACAGCGGCTTGGAGCCTGTCTCAGTAGGTTTTCTGGCCTCCAACGAAAGCCGGACACCGCATTTGCTGCTTCCTTTTTGTTGCCGCTGGCGTGCTCTCCAGCCTGTTGTGGCTCGTTATTGATCACACTGGCGACCTCCCAAGATTGCCGACGGAGGTCTGGTGACACGCGCCGCATACAAAAGCAACAATGTTCCTCCACCCGCAACAGCTAACAAAAGCGGCAAAAGTTAAAGAGCTCGATTCTGGCGACAGATGATGCGGGACGCTGTGTTTCCGAGCACTCCATTTGCACTGACGTCACTCTTTTGCCTTCTGTTTGGTTTTGGACACTGGATTTTGTTATCCCCGTCGCGTCAACATCGTGGCACCGGCTGGATGATGCCTTAAACAAACTTTAAGTGACTAAAAGCAGGGTAGGCACCGGTATTCTATTTTTTTTACTAGATGAGGGGGGATGCTGTAACACACAACAAACACAGTGCGGTTTCTTGTGTGTTTAAGTGTGTCATTTTATTTTTGCCTTTGTCACACAATTATGCCTTGTGTTTCGACTACTTGCTTTAGGGGGGCAGTGGGTGGAGGTGGGGCAGGCGAAACTGTTCGGAGAGGGAGGGGGGGTTGGTTGTTCGTTTCGTACCCCGTACTGACACCGCCTGTTATTCGAGGCTCAAGACTTTCAATCTTGTGGCTTCCAATGCCACGGAATTAAAGTTAAGTTACCATGTCCTTCTCAACTCGCCCGACGTTTCGTTTTTCTCCGATTTTTTACATTTCACGAACAAACGGGTGAATTATTTTTTGCGCTCACCCTCAAGGCAAGCTGTTTTCCCCCTTAGACCGATTAGAGGCACGCTTGCTGAATCATTTATCACTCGCGTTCTTGTAGCTGGTTGTTAGACGTAGTTGCTGTACATCGATGTTAAAAACTTTAAGGTTTGAAAGCACATGCACCGATGTTTCACATATGGGTTTTTTGAGGCTCACGCAGTTAAGTCTACATCCACCGATGACGATGAAACGCTTATATGCTGATAATCGTAAGCATTCTTGCTACAGGACATGATGCTCTATGCAGTGTGGCGGCTGCACCTCTTTCTATTCTTTTTTCTGGCTTAATTAGGTTGTACCTTCTCTAAGCCCACTAACACAAACTAATTTACTCGCGTATGCTTCTAAATCACCTTTCTAAAGCTAGCCTTCTTGATACCTAAGCTTCCCAATATTGCTAAAAATATGCTTTCACAAAGTCGATATCGCCTTTTAAAGTTATTTTCCACCGACGCGTTAAGACTGGAGGAAGTTTAGGAAACAAATTGCCTCGCTGCAAGGCGTAGCGGAGCGGGCAAAGCTTGTTGAAACCACGCGGAAGCTTAAACAGACGCGCTCGCAGCCTGTAAGCCCCCGCGCGCTCTACATCCTCCTACGGGACGGCGGCACTGCGGCGCGCTGCGGCTAAAAACGCGGCAGGAGCAGCAGGCGCAGCTTGCCGCGCGCGACGGTTCGCTGCACAGGAGGTCGCGGGAGTTTAGGGAACACAGACCGAGGGCGCCCCGATCGCTGGCGGCGCCTCTCGGCGTGGCCCCGTGACGTAAACGAGCCTCCATCCTCGCCTTCCTTCTCTCTCGTATGATCCTCGCACGTGAGGAGGAAAGTCAATACACTAGCTCCAGTATTGTGACTCTTCTCCCGTTTTAGGGAAGGAGAGCTCGCACACCCAACATTCCTCGCTTAATCGAAAAAAAAAAGCCTGGGCTGTGTTCAGCGTGTGCACTGACTTTTCTAAAAGAAAAACGGGCGCGCTACTCGGGAGAGTGTTTTTTAGTAGAAAAGTGAGGGTGATACAGATGTACTTAACACCCATTAGCATGTAACTACCGCTTTACTATTTTTTACTGATAGAGAAAAATAATGAGTTTTGGTCAGTCGGTGTTTTACCAGTTAGCGAAGTGTCCGGAGCAAAGGAGATACTTTCGGGCATCATAGTTTTTCGTGGAGCAAAATAAATTCCTTGAAGACCACCACGCGAGAAAGAGGGTCAATGCTTGCGCTCTTGCCGTGCTGGCTATTTGGTGTTCAGAATAAATGTGAATTCTTCATAGCACTATATGTACACTACCATCAGAACCATGTGTATTTAAATGAATTGCGAACGCTTTAATGCATATATGTACCCTACTGTCATATATGGGAGAGACATGGACATAAGCATAAGCCCGGTTATGCACGTTCCATATTTTATTTTAAAAACAATTTGCCCGTATCTGCATTTTACACTGCAAATGTCGTCGAAAGACGATAGTCTTGCGTTTGGAGAGAGTTAACAAAATGTTATTGGATGTTATGGACAAGAAAACAGGTGAATGGTATTTTGTAGGCGCTGCGTTATGCTCGAGCTTGCAGCGTAGGAGAACGAGCGCATTAAGTCACGTCACACGTGGGACATGAGCGCTATCTGGCAGTCATCTTAGAAAACGAAGCGCGTGGCGTGCGCGCCCATCTCGGAGGCGATAAGATGTAAAATTCAGGCAAAAGGTAGTTGCCACCATCATGTCGCCTTAGCAAAGCGTTGGAAACACTTGCTTTTCGTGCAAGCGTTGCATCGTCAGCGCAGAGTGATAAGCGCTACGGTCCTTAGAATTACTGATGCATGCGTTTTATAGTGAAAAGACACACAGAATATTGACGTATTCTCATGGTGCCTCAGATATGCGCAATAATTGCTTTTTAATTGACAATCACACAAGTATAAACACTAAGCTTGAGCAATATTGGTTGCCGCTGCGGATGGGGTCGGCCGTTTGGAGTATTGTATGGTGCTGTTGAGGGTATCGTTAAGAGTGGGAAAACAAACGAAGGTACACACACACCTACCTACCTACCTACCTACCTACCTACCGACCTACCTACCTACATACATACATACATACATGCATAACTACATAAATACACACAGAAACGACATACATAACTACAGAACTACATACAGACATACAGAACACAGACAGACATACATAAAACTACATACAGACATACATAACTACATACAGACATACATAACTACATACATACATAACTACATACACTACATACATACATACAATACATACATACATACTAAAACATACATACATACATACATACATACTACATACATACATACATACATACATACATACATACATACATACATACATACATACATACATACATACATACATACAGACCAAAATCTTTGCGTCGAAGGTCCCCAAGAAAGTCTATCGTCTTGAAAATCTTCGACAGATTGAAGTACGGGTACTCTCACAAGGTAGAGCAGAAAGCGATCCTAGTACCAGCATACCGCAGTACAAGGGCAATTGTATAGGTGTGTTTACAAAAAACGTGTTCAAGGACTCAGAGTACAAGAGACCATACTATCTTGAGCACTGTAATCATACATTAGGAGATCATTAAGTTGTGCCGGTAAACCCAATTTTAACAGTTAGCACTTCCGTTCTCTGTGAACGCTGACGTGAGCATGCTTTTTACTTTATAACCGGGGAAGTTTAGATTCGTTGATGGCTTTCATCGTTCGCAGGGGCAGCCTTTTTGGCGTAATGCATTTGCTTGATACGAATTGCAAAGTTGAAGTAACGAAGCCTTGAGATGCACCCAATTCTCAAACGACATTGATTTTTTATCTGCTCGCATTCAAAACAGCTCCCATTTATCCCAGCAATCTGTTTTAGGAGAACATTTAGAAGCATGTTTGTCGGTGGGTGATCAAATGACAGAAAAACGGATAACAAATTCGTGACGTATATGCGTGTT